>CM039318.1:110148046-110428044 GCA_022316695.1 Camellia oleifera
TCTCTCATGCTCTATTTCTCTCTCGAAGAACATAGTAAAAGAACTATAATTTGCAAAAAACAGAATTCAGAAGAAAATCAGAGTTTCACAACTCTGCCATGGAACTTTTGATTCAAAGAAAAAGAAAAAAAAGTGATTTTCAAATAAAATACATCAGATTACACCCCTTTTTTCCTCTTCTTTTATAAACTTCATAACCTAATATAACTTCCTGACCAACTCTTCTGAAAGATTTAATCTCTATTTAACTGGATATAGTTTCCTTCTCTTCGGCTTCACTTCCATTTGTATCATATAAATTTTGTGTGTTTGAAATAAAGACACTTGCCACCATAGAAATATTCATAAACTTAATTTTCTTGCTGAGAAAATGGAAGGAAATAGAGTAAACATCTTGGCTCATTTGACTGGTTTTGGATTAAATGTATTTTCTTTGGTTCTCATGTAATGTTGCATTTGCGAGTCAACTGCAATCAAATTTGTATGTGCATATATGTAATTTTGTTTATAACATTCAATTGTCATGCAAGGTTATAACATTCAATTGCCAAATTTCGATTACTATTTTTTATATTGTTGTGTTGTTTACTATTTTTAAAATTGTTGTGCTGTTTGGTATGGTGTGCAGAATATGCTTCGAACCCGATTAGAGCTCTCCGGTAGAGCTACACCAAACCTGAGGCTTCTATCTGTGCAAGGTAATATTTCTGTCTCTATTCCCCTTATCTCTCTGTTCCCTTTCGTTTTCTTCTTTTGCCATTTTCTCTCTATTTGGTTCTGTTTTTCATTAAATACTCTCACATGCAAATACTTCAATTGTTGATAATTTGAGTTATAATTTTAGAATTTGGGTTTATATATCTGGGTTTAAACACTCTGGTTAGAATTTGGGTTTATATATTTGAGTTAGAATTTGGAATCATATTGGTCTAACACTCTGGAATCATCTGGGTAAATACTCTCACATGCAAATACTTCAATTGTTGATAATTTGAGTTATAATGTTAGTTTGGCCCTCAAAATTTATATATCTAGGTTTATACACTCTAGTTAGCCTCTCACTGCGTCGCCTCCATTAGCTTGCTGTGTTTTTTATTTTGAAAAAATTTGAAAGAGGATAACTCAAAAAAAAAAAAAACCCTTATTTTTCAGCTATCAAACAGAGGGTTTGGAAATCTATGCAGATAGGGTGCTTCTTTTGGGAATTTAATTGTAGTATAGCTAAGGTTTAAAGAGTAATGAGATTTGTTGTTGTGCTTATGTTATTATATGAACCAGAAGCACGCAGATTTAAAGATGCCTTTCTTCTGTATTTGTAACTGTTTTTTCTTGCTTTGTTAATTGCAATGTAGTATTGTTGTTTCTTATTTGTGGTAGGCATTCGATTTGAGTTTTTGTTTATTATAGGCATGCTGTAAAAGAGATGGAAGAAAGTCCCTCATCAACAGTTTAGGGTGGGAAAATTACTGGAATCAAGTTTGGTTTGGATTTGTGTGTGTTTGGATTTGTTAAAATAATCAATTGGTTTTGAATTGGACATGGGGGGTTTGCTTTTGGTTCGAAAATGTTGAAAGATTTGGCATTTGTTTTCAAAATTCTCACCAAAGGTCTTTACTATATTTAATAAGGCCATGATTTTTGTTGTGGATTGATTTTTTTATTTTTAATTTTTTTAATTATTTGGTTTGGGCTAAAAACCTCTTTTGGTACCCCACAGGGCATGGATGTTTGGGAATTTTGGTTTTAGGGATGTTTGGGTTTGTGTTTTCTAAACCTTAATCCATGTATTCAATGGAATCACAGTTGATATATACCTCAATTTGGTTTGTTTCTAAGATTTGGGTTTCTATTTGTTTTTCTAAGATTTGTTTTTTCAAACATTCAAATTGGAAAAGAGAGGAGAGAATGAGAGAGATAGACCTTTGTGGAGAGATTAGAGAGAGAAAGTGGGGAAGATGGAGAGGAAGAATGAGTGGGAGTGTGACGCCCCACTCCCGGGTCGTTAAATACACTAAAATAGCCCAAAAAAAATACAAGTTTTGCTCCCAAAAAATAATAATTACAAAATCGTTTCCAAATGGTACAATATCCTCCAAATATTCTAATTACCTTCAAAATAAACAATATTACAACTATCTCCAAATTTAATAACTATAGTGGTGGGTCCCAAATGCCTATATTAATAAATCTTTTTAATCTCAATTTCGAGTTCTGCTAAAATCTACTCCGCACCTAAAAAATAAATTAATTCGGGAAGTATACAATACGACAGGAATACAAGGCTCAGATATAGAATAAATTAACAGGAATCCAACAATTTATGACATTAAATCAACGATACGATAATCAAGCAATTTACCAAATTGCACAACAAATCAACTATAATTTATCTAGGACCAAATACTTGGTCGTACTCAGTATATGATCAGTGAATAAATTCATTTATTCACCCACCTCACCCAAGCTCCACGCTTATCCGGGTATATTGGTGTAAACAATTAATAAGATTCACTTGATCTATGTACGGAGTATTTTCATGTCATTCAGTCAGACAAATCACCATTTTAATACTGAAATATTTGTAGAAAATTTTACTAAATGATCAGAATATCAACGATTCGACAACAAATGATTTTAGGGGTACTTACCAATTAGTCCTATTAACTAGACTTATTTACCTACAGGTCCTAACTAATAAATTTAACACTATAAAAATAAGAGAGTGATAAATTTATCACTAAAAATTTATTCATAAAAACAAAGAGCCTGATAAATTTATCACTATAAATTTATTCATAAAAATAAAAGACTGATAAATTTATCTTTATCACTTAATAAATTTATCAATAAGACTTAATGGGTAATAAGTCTCCAAAGTAGGACCTATTGGTAGTTTACCCATGATTTTACCACAATAATCAAGTAGATTATAAATTGAGGATAATTTAAAATAAGAGAACTCTTTGCAAAGAGATTTAAATAGAGCATATTGTATACAACCCGAATTTACCTCAAAATAATTACTTCCATCACCATAAATCTGAAATTGCTCTATGGATCTCCAAAAATATCTTTGATCAAACTTCCAAAACATAAAGTATATATAATATAATAAAATCTATAACTCTCAATTTATTTATTTATTTTATAAAATACTCATTTTCACTCTAAATACTCCCATATCTAAATTTAATATTTCTACTCTACACAATTTATGAAAGGGGGAGAACCGAATGAAGAAATGATTGTGAGGAGCTCCCTTCACTCTGCTGATTTATAGAGGAAAGGAAGGAATGAAAGAAGATTAAAAAAATTAAAAGAAATGAAAAGGTGAAATGATGGAATGGTGGTTTTGGGGGGTATTGTGGGTGTTGCCCACGGTTTGTTATTGTTGTAAGTTTTTTTTTTTTTTTTCATGTGATAGGGAATGGTAAGATTTATTATTAAATCAGAATATATAACAATATAATAGATATAAAAGAGATGAGATAAATATAAATAAATAATTTAAAAATTAAATTCTTATCTAAAAATCTCACCACTAAATTAAAATAATAAGCTATCAATACCACTCACTAAATATTAATACCTCAAAATACGGGGTGTTACAGGGAGACAGTGTAGAGAGGTTAGAGGGTCACTCGGCATAACACCACACAAAAAAAAGTGGGTTAAATTTTTTTTTTTTTAAATCCACTCTTTTTGAAAAATGTTTGTAGAAAATGTTGGGCTTTTTTTTTTTTTTTTTTTTGTGGATAAATTACTCAAAAGTTAAATGGAGTTTAAATTGAGTTCTGTTAAAAAAAATGGTGAATTTAAATTTGTATGAAAATTGAGTTGAAATTGAGTTTTTGAGTTATGTTTATGTAGAAAATGTTTTTTGTTTGTTTGTTTGTTTGTTTGTTTTTTTTTTTTTTTTTGTGTGTGTGTGTAGATAAATTTAAACTCAAAATTTAAATTCGGTTTAGATTGGGTTATGTTAAAAAATTTATCATAAAAGTGAATTTTGAGAAAGAGAGGAGAAATAATGGGAGTTGTGTAATTTGTGAAAAAACTGAAAAGAAGAGTTTTTTTATTAATAGAATTTTGACTTCAAATTCTTTAATAAATTATATTTTTCAATTTTTACTTTAATTTTATTGGGGTGTATTTATGTTTGAGTACTTTTACAAAATTCATTTCAAACTCAATAAATTTGATAAATTACATTTTAAATCAGTACTTTTAAATTTAATTATATTTTAATCTTATAATTAATTTAGACACTGATATACTCTAGGTGACACATTACTTTTATGAGTAATACATTTTTAAACCTCCAAACCAACCCTGGGGACTTGCCTGGTTAAAATCTATTGGGAAATCACAATACTGTATTTATTATTATTTTTATTTTTAGAATCTTAATTTATTTAGCTTTTATTTTTTGTTGGACAAGCTACAAAATTTAAATTCTGAAACAACATAATAATTATTTATTTGGTTGTATTCTATCTATCAATGGGTATGAACAATAGAATAATTATTTATTTGC
This sequence comes from Camellia oleifera, assembly GCA_022316695.1. Taxonomy (NCBI): domain Eukaryota; kingdom Viridiplantae; phylum Streptophyta; class Magnoliopsida; order Ericales; family Theaceae; genus Camellia; species Camellia oleifera. Next base: position 110,152,581 of record CM039318.1, read on the forward strand.
CAGCAGTGGAAGTATTTCAATGCTTCTCTGTGAGCTGCTTCACTGGAGTTTTGGGTTATTTCATTGTTATTTTATTCGAGTTTTATAAAGCGTATGATACAAGTAAAATTGTTACAATTTTTTAAAAAGAATACTATTTCTTTATATTTTTTCAATATTTTTGTCAAAAAATATTACAGACTTCATAAATTTTAATATGATACGTATGAATTACAACTGTATTTTGATCATAACATTATTTACACCGTGCCTTTAGGCATGGGCATATGCTAGTAATTTTATATTATAACATAGTAAAATAAACACTCAATTTGACATTAATAATAATAGTTAAATTGGAAAGAAAATAGCAACATATAATTAAAAGTGATTCTAATTATTTATTTATTTATTTTATTCAGTTGGAAATAATAATAAAAAAGTAGGAATGGAAGTTATAAACGAACTTATTTTAAAAAATTAAATATAAGTATGTTGCGGTTAGATTAAGAAAAAATAAATAGATTAATTATGTTGAGTATTGATTTTTCTTTAATATCTATTTTAAAACTATTTATTAGGAAAGTGTAGTTTAAATTATATGTATGAAAAGTATTTCTCAAATAGAATTCATATAAAATTGTTTATTATAATTGAAATTGAATTTGTATAAAACTTTATATGTAAATAAAAAATGTATGGTGATGTGACTTTCTTAGAAAAAGGCCTTATAATGTGCTATCAAAATATGAGAAAAACATTACTTTTAATAATATAAATATATATGATTAGTAAATATATTGAGTAACTAATGTAAAATATGTCCACTATCAATAAAGTGGTTTTATGGAAGTTACAAATGATGGGAAGTAATGAGAAGTTACACTTGATCATGGGTTCAAGCCGATCTATAAAAGTTTGTAATTGCCATCAAAACATAGACGTTTGTGAATAGAATAGACTTAAAAATCTAATCTTTTCACTTCTGCATATGGTTCTGTAAGAATGTTTAGGGTGTTTATAAATTTGTGAGTGGTTTTGTTTATACATTTAAGACTTGATCAATCAAGAACGCGATTCGAAGATTTGAATAACATGACAAGAGATATTTCTCTTTCTTATTAAATTATTTTAGTTCTTACATTTATTTCATTGAAATATTTTAGAACACAAACAAGGACAGGAAATTATGTTTCTCTATTAAATGCAAATACAATATAATTTCTAAACTTTCAAACTAGTAGCCATATTTGAACACCTGATTTTAACTTCCATGCTCCTACTTCTAGTTCGCCCGGTGAAAAAGAAACACTCTTAGTTAGACCAGTGGCGAAATAAGATTATTTCACAACATCCCCCTTAATCTTGATTCTCCATGCTGCTTCATCCCCAACATCATCTTCATTTTATTGAACATATAATTCTTCAATGGTTTCGTGAAAATATCTCCAAGCTGATCTTGAGACTTGCAAGAAAATATCTCCACCTCTTTTTTTTTTCACATGCTCTTGGATGAAATGAAAGCGGATGTCACGACCCATCTAAGATATCCAAAGGTTAGGCGATGCAACCAGACAAAAGTCATCAGAGATCAATCCAAAATTTAATAACACAGCGGAGTAAAATAAAAAGGGTACCCAAATATTTATTTCACAAAAACATACATTGGAGCTTTTATTTGTATACAATAACAGAGCTAGACTATATTACAATGTGCTTTGTGTCTACCCACACCCCGATCCAGCTACACCAACATAAAGACAAGGAAATGACATACATTGGAGCTTTTATTTGTATACAATAACAGAGCTAGACTATATTGCAATGTGCCCTGTGTCTACCACACCCCAGTCCAGCTACACCAACATGAAGATAAGGAAATAGTTCTCTCTCCAAATGTCATCACCTGAAAGTGGTTAAAAATTATAAGCACATGACAGTGTGAGAAATATTATACTGAGAGCATAAGAATACAAAAGTTAACACGGATAATTATTTGGGTTAAGTGACACCCCAAATGCTAAATTAAAGTAAATAAAATTTTGAAATTATATGAGAAAATGTATTTTAATTTAAAATTAGAAATTATTGTGCATTTATTCTATTAGCTATGGTCAATGTAGAATTAAGGCAATAGTTGTTCTCGATAAGTTAAAAAAATAAAAATAAAAAAACGAATCAGGATGCTTATCCTATTCCAGCAAAAGGAGGACCACGTGGTGATACCACGTGGTTCTTTGGGGAGGGGGAGAGGTAAATGGATTAGAGAGACGTACCTGGGAAAGCACATATAAAAGGGTGCTTCAGGTAGAAGTGAGGAGTAAAGGAGGGTGGTCAGTCCCATGGCATATCGCCTAACACTGCCACCTGAACTGTCCAATGTTTATAATGTATTTCACGTTTTGATTTTTTGATGGTATGTTTGAGATCCAGAGCATGTTGTCGATTATGAGAATCCGGAAGTTCAAAAAAATCTCTCTTATGAAGAATAACTAGTACAGATTCTCGATCGTCGTAATTGAGTTCTCCGAAACAAAACTATACCTCTTGTAAGAGAAACCATCGTGTCAAAGAAGCAATTTGGGAAACTGAAAATCAAATACGGACCAAACACCCACACCTTTTTGAAAACTCAGATATGTCAAGTTCAGGGACAAACTTCCATTTAGAAAATAAGAAATGTGACGCTCCAAATGTTGAATTAAAGCAAATAAAATTTTGAATTTATATGAGAAAATGTATTTAATTTAAAATTAAGAGTTATTGTGTAATTATTTTATTAGCTATGGTCAACGTAGAATTAAGGCAATAGTCACTGCAAATCGAAAAACACAGTCAGGGAGGCCAAGTTCTGCCTCACTCTCCCCATCCACATAAAACTGATAATTTAGTGATATCAATCTATAGGAACATAGGCCTTGTTTGATTGGGGGGATTAGGGGGCGGGGACTATCCACTATTTGGACTTGAGTCCAAATAGTGTTTCTTATCCGTCGTTTGATTTTTTTTTAGTCCGGCGGACTCCATGTCCGGTCGGACTCCATATCCCCCATATGGGGGACTATCCTATCCTGGGGGGGTGTGGGATAGAAAGTGGGGGACTAATCACTGTTTGGATTAGATGATGAAATGACAATTTTAACCCTCTACTATTTAATTATGTATTATATTTAATAAAATTCAATAAAATTTAAATGTCTCAATTTAAAAATAAAATAATTTTATTTAACTTTTTATTGATGTTTTATTTATTTAATTTTTTGAAATAATTTTTTATGGATATTTTATTGATGTTTTATTTTAAAATTTTGTTTATGTTTTATTTAATTTCATTATTTAAATTTAATAGATGTTTTATTTAATTTCATTTTTTGATTATTATTTTTTTTTAAAACAAATTTATTTAAAATCTTAATTAAAAATAATAATATATATTTTTATTGATATTTTATTTATTTATTTATTTATTTAAAAAAAATAAATTTATTTAATTGTGTAAAAAATAAAATAAAATAATTTTTTATTTAATCTAACTAAAAATAATTAAAATATTAAAGATATGTTTAATATTGCTATTACTTAGTAAACAATTAAAAAAGGATAAAATAGTCATTTGTTCATTTATTCTATCCAGTCCGTCCAACCAAACGTTAGATTCACTAAAAATAGTCCGGGGGATTCACAGTCCGGACATCTAATCCCATGAAAAAACAAACACAGGATACATATCCAATCCAACCAAATAGTCCGGAGGATTCCAATTCCAGGACTCAAGTCCGATAGATTCTAATCCCCCATTTTCCAGTCCGTCCAATCAAACACACCCAAAGTCCTTCATGGGTTGTGGAAAGACCAAAACGTTGGTCTTGAGTTGTAAATAAACGCCTATCCCCAATTTCTATGGCTTTCCAAAACTGAACTAGAAATTGTCCAGGGCAGAATACTATCCATTTCATAATTGATTTTATATTCTGTATAAGTTCCCGATTTGCAGTGATTGGGGTTTCGGAATCCAAATCAATTATGTGTGTATGATTTTTCAAAAGAAAGAAAGGAAAAAAAAAAAAAAAGTGATTTATATAAATTGAAGCAGTAATAATAGGGAGTGAGAGGAGCAGAGAGAAACTGACTGGAGAAAGGAGGAGGCTGGGAAAGGGGGGTGGTGTTGTAGTGTCGAGAAAACAAAGCCTCCATTGAAGACTCTGCAATCGCAGAGGAATTGATGGTTGTTCACATATGATATGAGATTGTGAGGGAAATCACTCATCATATTGTCAATCATCGTCGCAACAATTTTCAGAAAAGATACATGTTTCAGAAAAGATATATGCCGTTCAATAACTACTCCACCGCCAATGTCAACTAACATAAGAGACTCTCTTGAGATCCTATAAACCCATATGTGTAAAGCATTTGCATTACAAAACAGTAGTCATTAATCATCTGATGCTAAACTGTGTTTTCTCAGGATAAACAAGGCAAACACATGAACAGAGTCCAACTTTTATCTGTTGAAGAATATCATGAAAATCTGATCCTAAGGTCTCTTTTGAAATTTTGGGTGATGGAAACATATAAACCAAGAAATATATATAGTTGAGAGGGCAATTTTAGACATTTCAAAAACTTTCGTTTCACTCAGAGACAAGAAAAAGTTTATAACCAAAATATTTGAGGAAAAAATGAAGTGGTAAGAATTTATTTACAGTACACTACAATAAACATAAGAGATAAAGAACTTGATTTAAAGACGAGTACGGCATTGTTCCACATGATGAAAATAGTTAAAAACTGCAAAATCTGTTTTTGGTTGCAAGGGAAACAATGCATGCCATTGTCAAGTATTCCAATAAGAATGGAAACTGCAATTCACACATCAAGTAGTTAATATTGATTCAAATAATAAATGCCTTACAAGGAAGTATGGCTCAGCGGAAGCATGTATTGTACATTAACAAACTTCCACGTGTGACTCGAACAAGATATCAGGTTTTAACACGCGGTGGTGCTACGGTGTACTAATTAGTGTACTAATACTAATTATGACATTATTATTGACCCCACTCATTAATTACATTACAAATATCAAAAATCTCTTAAATTATGCCACATCATCAATTGGTACACTAGTTATTGTACTAATTGGTACATATAGCATTATTCTTTAACACAAGGAAGATGGGTGACCTAATATTTACATCTTAATCAATTATATATGTAATATTCCTCAGACCATCCAGCAGACGGGTACTCAATACCACTAAATTCTTCATACCCATCAACTTCAACCATACTACGAAGCCACTGAGTTCCTGCCACAATAAAAGCAAAGATAACAAACAGAAGAGCAACAGCAAGAGACTATAATACGTGCTTCAAGGATTATTTCAGTAATAATATGTTCAATTGGACAGGTTAATCAGGTGTTTGGTTACAGGTTTCATCTAGTCCTTACTTATCTGGAATTACCTTAGCCATAAATTAGTGGCTGATCAAAAAAAAAAAAAAAAGTACTTTAGCCATAAATTAGTGTAAGAAAAAACCTTTAGTCAAGTGGCTTTAAGGAACTTCATTGTCTATTGAGGAAAAATTCTCTGCTTTCACACAAGCAAGCAAATAATAGTTCAATGACTTTTGATTAACAATAATTCTTACCAATTTTTCTGTGTTTATGGTGAGACTCCACTGATTTCTTTTAGGTGAAACTCATAAAAGGCCTTAGGATATTCTAAGGTTTCTCCATTTTCTTCTTCTTTTTCTTGTCTTTATCTTTCTTTAGTCAATTTGTTGTGTACAATTAGCAGTTACAATCAGCCGTTCAAAAAGACTACAACTCATATTCATCTAAAAAACATATCCATTCAATCCTCAAACCCTAGTCTTATTTATTAACTCCCACTCTCCCTCTCCCCCACCCAAACAGAAAGGCTATCCTTCAGTTTCATAGCAAAACTCAGCTCTGATCAAACCTCAACCAATTCATTTTTAGATGCAGAATAATATGGTACTTATCCCACTTTTGTCATATTTGAACTCCTTTAAGCAACATGTATAATTAGAAACATGCATACAGGGTCCATCACTACCTTTTGGTAAGGATTTCCTGCAATCACGATTTCCTCAATTGTATGGCAACAATACAAATATAACTTCATTTCAGATAAAATTAGTAATAGAAAACCCAACAGCCAGATATTTAACAGTCAAAGGAATGCATCCATGTTGATAGTTGCAAAAGAATCTTCAACATTTTGGTTGAGGAAGAGCAGGTAGTCAGGATGTTGAGAACCATAATGACATGGAAACAGATAGAAAACTAGAACAGAACAAAAAAGAAAAGCAAAGTAAACAAAAAGAAACAAGTTCAACCAGGAGACCTAAAAATCCACTTTTCAGGAAAATCACAAATCCAAAGATAAAGAGAATATCTGGAGTCTCTCCAATTGATAAAACAAACATTTGAGTGATTACATAAGCTTTACCTGAACTAAGGTGCTCCATTGAAATAATTCTTCCCCCAATCCAAGGAACCACTTTGAGAGCCCAAACACCACTTTTCAGTTAAATAGGAGTCCTTGAAAGTTCTACTCCCTTCAGTCCAGAAACCTTTTCCACCTCTGGAATTCGCTTAGCATTTTCTGCATTTAACAGCTAATTACACAACAGCATGACAATGGTAACATATTCACAAATCACGTCACAAAAGAAGCTTGTTTCAAATGACTAATGATTTTCTGACTTTTAATAAGTGTCCACTACCATAAATAAGTTAAAACACATTAGGTTACTAAATTCTTCAGAAACATAATCCATTGCAAAAGAGATATGATGTCCCATATTAGAATTTCTGCATATTACACACACAAAAACACACACACACACACACACAAAAGAAGAAAGAAACAATAATCAATCATCAGGAATGAACTTTCGTACTAAATGCATCATAGAGCATAATGTTCCATTCATGAAATCATAGATGATACAAGACTACTTCGAACTAAATTTCCAAAAAAAAAAAAACAAGTACAGAAGAACACATGTTGCAGACATAAGCATGTATTTTGTGAACAATACAATAAAATAAACGACTCAGCCCCTTCGGTGAACATCATGAAGGTGTTAATTAGAAGGACGTATCTACAACTTCAAAACTAAACTACAATAAATAACATAACCAGTTTCATTACAATCAATTCCACTCGAGGAAAACAGAAAAGAGAAGAAAAATCAATCACTTGAAGCATTGGAATTCTCCCTAAGAAATTAAGGAGAATGTAAAAGGTGAAAAAAAAAAGAAAAAAAAGTAAAACTTCAGATAGTTTGAATGAGCAGTATTACCCATACGAATCTTGTATTGTTTCTCACTCATAGATACCAAATTAGACACTTCATCTTCTGAAGGCATCATGATTTGAAGAACCTCTCCATCAATGCCCCATGCATCAAGCTGATTGAGGAAACAAGGAATTTCAGAAACACAAATAAAATGCACACATCCAATGCTGGAGTACATAATAATAAGAAGGAATTCTTGTCAAACAATTCTTTGTACTATGCAGACAGAAGATATACCATTGCACATCCACCAAGCAATAATTGCACGTGTAAACGACGTTTTGGTCTCTTCCATGACCCTTCAGTTTTGGAGATTCTCACAGTAACAACTGAAGACTCAAGTTCAGCAACATACGTTGTCAAAAGATATCCACCTCTAGTGAATTCATATCCATCGCCATCATCTTCGAAGAGAACACCTTTAGCTTTACCTGCAATCATCAGAATCCAAGTTGTATAGAAGCTATTAACCAAGCTGTATCAGTTAGTTTTTGTAGTATGCCATGCTAGTTTATATTAAATCAGGACACCCATGAGATGCTTTTGTGCAAATTAGATATTCTCTGTTAATTTAAGTTGGCCATGATAGAAACGCAGGATGCCCTTATTACTAGAGAATTTTAGGATTTTTTTTAAATTTTTTTATAGTGACATAATTCCCCAAATATTTGGTCTCATAGCCAAACAGTGAAAACTTGAGAACAAATTGATGCTTCACATGCAAAATAAATAATAATAAAAAAAAAAAAAAAAAACACCAGTGTTATGAAATTGATCATTTACTTGGTCCAGCATCTTTAGCCAGACATTGAAGATCACAATAACTCATCATGTTAAACTACAAATGAGGCGATATATTGAACCTACAGTGCATTCCAAGAATTCTCCTATGACATTGAACTACAGAAAAATTACCATGCTCATCTAAAGCAACAAGTAGTGATAAATCATCTGTTGGATTAGCTTCGCCAACATGTTGAATAGCAGGACCCGAAGGAATAATCGATCCACCTTGCAAATACAGTGCTGGTAAATCCTGATGTATATTCAGAAAATTGTACAAAGAGAAAAAAATGAGGCTAATAACTTGAATACTAGCGAACACAAGAAGGACAAAGAATGAGATCTAGATATACGGGAACAAATACCGGATGTGAATCTTCAAAATCAAAACTCAACCAAATGCCTTTAGGCAACACAAGCTGCAGTTGATCGATCCCCTGGTCACTCACTGTGCTGATATATACGAAACCAGAAGTTAGTTGAAGTTCTGTGAATCAAGATATGTTAGCACTCCCAACCCCACGGGAGAAAAAAACAAACAAGCACCCACCATGAAAACATGTGGGAAGTGAAACACAGAAGATATGATAAAAAGTACAATAACTATCTATATTTTAGATGGTAAAATTATTAGATTTTTTTTTTATGTCCACCACTGTGTGGATGTCTGCAGCATGTCGATATCCGATACATGTTGGACACCGACAAGGCACCCATTTTGGAGTGTCCATGCTTTCTAGATATACAACATGTCCAATAAAAAATGATGAACATATCAATATATAAAAATGTACTATGCTTATGTTTAATGTTTTAAGCGGTAGTGTTATGCATATATTAAATGTATATATTACAACTAAGCAAATATATAGTATATACTTATATATTTAATTGCCCCCCTAGACTCTTCCAACCTCAAACTCTGTAATGTGCCCTCTCCATTACCTCCTCTCCCGCTTAGTGCAACCAAGAATTAAACGTAAGGGGGAATCTTTCAAACGAATACTTAGCAATTCCAAGAAGCAAGGAAAAGGGTGCCGATCAAAAAAAAGAAGCAAGGAAAAGGAAATACATATAGATATGAAATTCTACAATTAACTAATATTTCATCTCCAAAAGAAAAGAATGGCAACCTTGTATATATTAGTAATGGTCCCAACATAAATGAATTTTCCCGTGTTCTTAGCCTGGGATCTTTGGGATCTGTACAACAATTAATAAACACTTACACTCTCCAGAATAAAATGAAAAATACTTTAAAATTCAACACAATTGAAATAAAGTAATTCAACAGCATCCCACCAGCAAAGAAAGTAGGAGTTGCAACTGAAGTACCCCTCGTATGTGCCATATAAAAAAGGGTATATATGTGTGGTAAAAGCCGGTAGCGCCTCTTTAAAGCCAAGCGGCAAACTTCCTGACACTGTAACAAATATGGAGCTCAAACTCGGTGAAAATTGGAAGTTGAAACTCAAACTCAAAAAGCATTGTAGTTATTTCAAACAAAACAACGAGTAACAGCCAAACTTCTATGCAAAGGATTGATTATTTTGTCACACTCTTAGACCACAAAACATCACTTCCAGTTGAATACAGGACGATTTCCTGCCCCCCGCCCCCGCCCTTCTGTGTGGGTGGGTGTCTGCTCGCACCTGTTTGCATAGAGATTTCTGAGAACAGAAGTTCCTCAGCAATTGACTTTGCTAGTTCTCGATAACAGATCTGTCCATCTCCTATCGTTACGAGAATCCCTTCCATCCTAGTTGAAGAAAAATAGGATAAAGCTGAGATCCGATCTTTTCCATCCCTTAGCCCCTCTCCCACCTTATTCTATTTTATCATTAGAAGTAGGGCAGCCATTAATCAATGGTAAGTATTATAAACACTGGTCCCCATACCACAAAAAGTTCCTTCAGGAAGACCTTGAACTTATTTTTCCTTTTATTGTTGGTAGCTGTCAAGGATAGTGTTGAAGATGTCAATTCACAAATAAAGAAAGGTAATATGTTGAAACCAGTTGGTTGATTTTTAAGCAATCATATCTGGTGACAAATTCCTCCTTTTATAAAAAAGGATAATCTCTTTAGGCAATACTCTCATGCCAAAATTCTTTTCAAAGTTTCCTTTTTAGAAAAAGACACAGTGCATAAGTTGTGATTTGGCAAGGACCACTACCCAACACTAACAAATTACAAATCAGAAGTATAACCTGGGTACAGTACTACAGATGTACGAGCCTTGGCCAGAAAAAGAGAAAAAGTAAGGTACAAAAGAGTGACTGTATTAATTTCTATCTGGTATAATTGCAACCAATCATATCAAGACTAGTAATTTCATTCAGAACATGAGGAACGTCGTACGAATTGTACTTCTCAAGTCACAAGACATTGTACCCAAAAATCTGCAGTTTGATTCCCTTCTCAACATCGAGTAACATAACAGAAAACCAAATTAACCTAGGAGAACCTTCTAGAAAAATGGAAAATTTTCCAGGAGTGAATGTGGTGAGAAGCATGGCAATTATCCATTAGAAGTTTTCCTAGGAGAACCTTCTAGGACAATGAAAATTTTGTATAGTTCACCTTTTGCTTTTGTTTTCGTGTATACATTGCATGCACATAGTTTTATTTTTACTTCTTTTAAAGCTCTTAAAAGAATACCACCTGTCCTAACTTTCAAAATCACCTACTCTTCTTTTAGCACAGAATTTGCCTATACAAGGGATATTTTGGTCATTTTGTGAAAGACCCTTTCAAATGGCTCCAGAAGGATACTAGAGACCCTTCCTTGGCAATTTCAAATGTGCCAAGCTATTCACAGTAAATTCAGGTAACACCAGAAAGTGAACAATTTCTTTGAAATACTTTATAACTCCTACATATAGAAAGAGAAGGAAGCACTATGAACTCTTTAACCATAAACATGCATATTTTAGCATCTTAGTTCATTCAAGTGACGCTCCTAGCCTCCTACCAAAGCTTATGTTATCCACAATCGCTTTTAGTGTTTCTGTAGTACTGATTACAAACATCAGTTGAATAAACATTTGAACCCAAATCACAAAGTTCAAAAGCAGTAAAATTGTTAATTGTCACTGTGAAGTACGGACAAACCTCTTCCCCAAAAGACCAAGGCTCGTGGTCAATGGTGCCAGTGTCTGAATGTCCACGACAAAAAGGAAACATTGCACCCAAACCCATCCACCTTCCAAACAGCTTAGGTGTTGCATTCAGGACATTTTTCCCAGTTAAGTACAAGATTCTTTTCTTTACATCGGGCTAGTACTAACATAAGATGGTGCAAACATTCATCGAAAGAATTCCCGAATACTGAAAAATCATCCATGAATACCTCTAGAAAATGCTCAACCATATCAAAGAAAATACTAATCATGCATCACTGGAAAGTGGTTGGGGCATTGCACAACCCAAAAGGCATGCGACAATAGGTGAATGTACCATAAGGGCAAGTAAACGTAGTTTTCTCTTGGTCTTCTAGAGTAATAAGAATTTGGTTATAACCAGAGCATCCATCAAGAAAACAATAGTATGCATGACCTGCTAACCTTTCCAACAATTGGTCTATGAACAGGAGGGGAAAATGATCTTTTCGTGTCATTGAATTTAGCTTTCGGTAGTCAATACAGACATGCCACCCCGTTTGCACACGAGTTAGAACCAATTCATTGTTCTCATTTTTCACTACTGTAACACCAGATTTCTTGGGTACCACTTGAACAGGACTTACCCAAGTACTATCGAAAATTGGATAAATTATACCTGCATTTAAAAGTTTAAGAATATCGGCACTAACTACTTCTTGCATGTGAGGATTTAGGCGTCTTTGTGGCTCGCGTGAGGGTTTAGCATCCTCTTCTAAATGGATTCTATGCATAACAATAGAAGGACTGATTCCCTTAATATCATTAATGGACCATCCTATTGCTTCCTTATGTTCTTTTAGGACCTCAAGTAATTTGTGTTCATTAGCATCTTCCAAATCATAAGCAATAATTACGAAATCCATAAGGAAGCAATAATATCATTAGCATCTTATCATGGAATACATACTTAAGGGCATTAGGCAATGGTTTTAATTCCAATTTAGGCGGCTCCACTAGGGACGGAAGTGATAATGTTAAAGAAATTAGAAGAAGGGCCAGTTTAGGTTGCCATTTGTTGATGTTCATTACTGGAATAGAATCTAACAGTGCATTAACTTGCTCAATTGACTCATCAATATCCAAATTACATCCAAAATGAGCTAGGCAGGCGTCTAAGGGATCTTCATAACTGGATTCAATGAACTTAATTATCATGGACAAGACTATCAATCAAGCACACAATACTAGCTTCTTCTTCAGTTGGTGGTTGTTTACTAATATCAAAAATATTGAGCTCAACCATCATATTACCAAATGAAATTTTCATAACACCATTCCGACAGTTTATTAGCGCATTAGAAGTAGCTAAAAATGGCCGACCTAGAATAACTGGAATTTGATTATTTGAATTGTGGACAGGCTGAGTATCTAGTACTATGAAGTCTATTGGGAAATAAAATTTATCAACTTGAATCAAAACGTCTTCAATGACTCCTCTAGGAATTTTAACAGATCTATCAGCCAATTGAAGTGTCGCGGAGGTGGGTTTTAACTCTACTAGACCTAATTGTAAGTAGACCGAATATGGAAGTAAATTGACACTAGCCCCCAAATCTAACAGCGCTTGCTCAATATGATGGTCACCTATTGTACAAGAAATTGTGGGACAACCAGGATCTTTATACTTGACAGGTACTTTTCGTTGAATAATGGAGCTAACTTGTTCTGTTAAGAATGCCTTTTTAGGGACGTTAATCTTCACAGTTACAAGGTCTTTCAAAAATTTAGCATATGCAGGTGCTTACTGAATAGCGTCTAGGAATGGAATATTAATTTGAACTTGTTTAAATATTTCTAGAACATCTCCTAGTTGTGCACCTTTCTTAGGAGCAACTAACCTTTGAGGGAAAGGAGCTTTAGGAATAAAACTCCCCACTTTAGGTTCTATTTCAATAGGTTGTGAGACAGAAGGTTCTTGAGTTTTAACAAGTTCCTTTGGATTCTTTCCTTTGTCTAACTCAGCTGGTCTCTCCTCTATCGGCATGTGTACTTCATTGTCTACTTGTTTTCCAGATCTAAGGGTAACAATGGATTGGACCTGGTCTTGTGAAGTGTCAGGGGAATTTATGGCGAATTGCCCTTTAGGATTTGGTATACATTGACTAGGAAGCCGTCCTTTCTCTTTCTCAGACATCTGGTTGGCTAACTGGCCTATTTGGCTTTCTAATTTAGAAATAGCTGAGTTTGTTTTTGCTATGGATTGGCCAGTCATTTGCATGAATGCATGTAATGTATCTTCTAAAGATCGACTCTGTTGCTGAGGCGCAGCAGACTGAAAATTGGATTGAGAGACAGAAGGTCGATTAACGTAAGGTTGATTAGGAAATGTTTGGGTTGGAGGATGGAACCCTGGTGGAAATTGATTGTGAGGTTGTGCATGTTGTCCACTAACATTTTGGATGGGCTGATTTTGCCCCCATGAAAAATTAGGATGATTTCGCCAATTAGGATTGTATGTTTCTGAGAAGGGACTAGGAAATGGCTTCCCATAATTATTTAATGCATTTGCTTGCTCAGCATAGCATTCTGAATATCCTACCATTGATGAGCACATTTCGGTGGTATGCATTGGACTAGAACACAAAGAACATACATCACTTTGTACTTGATTGGTTGACTCCATCGATTTTTTCAAAACTAATGCCTCTACTTTTCGGGTAAGATTATCTAATTTCAACCTAAGTTCAGAATCATCTTTTACTTCATATAATCCCCCTCTCTTAGATGACGAATCTGACTAATCCCTATAAGAATTGAAATCCCACTGTTGGGAACTTGGATAATTTTTCAAGGAATAGGCTGCATCCTCTCTAAGACTTAAGAAACCTCCACCATTCATGGATTCAATCATGTTTCGATGAGACTGAGTTAAACCATTAGAGAAATATTGCACAAGTCTCCATGTTTCAAGGCCATGGTTTTAAATCGTTCCCAACTTTCATAAAATTTTTCATGTTCATTCTGCGAAAAATCAGAAATTTATCTTCTTAAAGCATTAGTTTTTGCCATTGGAAAGAATTTCGAGAGAAACTTTTTTACAAGAAACTCCCATGAAGTGACTGACCCAGAGGGTAAAGAGTATAACCATGCTTTTGCCTTATGGTCAGTCGCTTCATGGGAAAAATCGATGAAAAGGAAAGGGAAAAAGGCGTAGTTTAACAGACTCCTCGGAAAAATTTTGAAATCTAAAAGTTGAACAAATTTCAAGAAAATCGTTTACATGCATGTAAGGATCCTCTCTCTCTAACCCATGAAAAATTGGAAGAAGTTGGATTACATGAGGTTTTAACTCGAAATGTGCTGCATTTGTTGTGGGTAACACTATACACGAAGGAGGATTAGTGGTGATTGGTGAAAATAAGTCTCTATTTCTAATTTTCGAATGTTATCCCCCGTTTTTGGTATTATGCAACTCTCTTTGTTTTCTTAACCTTTTTCTAATGCTGTGTTTTGGTTGGAGAATTTAGAGAGGGATTTAGAAAGAGAAAGGGAAGAGGTATGTGAAACTAGATGAAATGTAGGTATATTTTATTTACATTTTACCTAACTTTTTCCTTTCCCTTTCCAATTCCCTCCTCAAATCCTCCAACCAAACACGGCGTAAATGTTCTTTCAATTTCAGGATTAAAAGGTACTATTTCTAATTTCTTCGATCTACGACCAAGCATGCACTAATCACCCTATGAGGAGAATTTTTTTTATTTTTTTATTTTTATATAAGAATAAAAAAAAATTTATATAATACTCAAGAATATAAAGTGATCCTAAATAAAATAAAACAGGAAAATTTTGTCTATGTTATTCTAACTTAGGGTGTTAAGGGAATCTAAAGCAAATGACTAAAATATACTACAGCAGAATATATATATTATGCAACAAAATGATTCAAAAAGCGTTCACAATAAAAACAGAAATAAATAGATAACAATGTAATAAAACAAGCCAACAAGCACAGACCACTAATTCCAATTATATAATTTTTAGATTTTTTTTTTTTTATGTAGATATTTTTTAAGTCCTACAAACTAGTAGAAAGGTATATTAAACTCAATTTTAATCAATTCTCTTATATCAAATGGGAAAAACTTTTTAGCACTAAAAACTTTAGCACTAAAGCCCCGAAATTTTCAGTTTTTTTTTTTTTTTTTGCCTTGGCTGTTTTTCTGTTTTTCCATTTTAGGCAATTTCGGGGCATTAGTGCCCCTATATTCGGGGCACCAATCATGTTTGATATCAAATCCCCGGCAACGGCGCCAAAAATATGTTGTGAAATTTTAAATGTACTCGTAAACGCACAAGCCGTATAATAGTATAGGAAAATGAATACAAAGTCGAACCCACAGAGACTTGTGAAAATTAATTATTTTGGAATTTAAATTACCTTAACCTAGTTAACAAATCTGAAATTTTTTATTCTAAATTCTACTAATGCAACACAGTGACAAAGATAAAGTAATTGATAAAGTAATCAAATAAACGAGACTAAGGTCTCAGAATCCACGCTCAAATATAAATAATAATCAAATAACATAATTTGATCAATTCCCTTAATGTCCAACACAATAATTTAGAATTCAATCTTAATTATTATGGAAGATATCATCGTTTAGTTTATTTAAAATAATAATCTTATGTATGTTCTTCCTCGCCCAATTATTCAAAATTAAATCATCTAATGTATCGATTGGCAACAAATCACAATAGATATCCAATATTTGATTTTTAATAAAGATACGATCAAGGCAAGTAAATTAACTCGAAAATTTCAAATCATGAAAGAAACCGAATTAAATTCATATCCAAAATTTACTAAATTAATTTAGAAGAGACAAGAACAATTAATCACTAAAACCTCAATTTAGGGAATATGATCAAATCATGTATTCAATTACTACCATACAAGAGGCTTCATCCTTAACCTTGGCTAATAATTTAGCTACTCATAATTATTTTAACATACACACTAAAATCAAACATGAAAATAAAACTTACAACTGAAAGGAGAAAATTAAATGCAAGACCGAGCTCTCTTTTTTCCAAAAGCTCTCCCTCCTTTTCTCACATCCAGTTCATCTCATTTATAGAGCTCACATAGAGCTCACTACACACTCCTTAAGCTGTCTAATCTTTAGAAGCCAGTATTATTGAGATTTTGAGTCTGAAATTGTTGAAATTTGATGCATCGATTTCCATTAACAGATCGCACGCCTCCATCTTTGTCTCCATTCTTCGGCTCCTTGTCTTCCGCAATTGCATTCAGTCTTTAATTCAAAGATATTGTTCAGAGATTATGTTCATGAGCCTGAGGAAATGAATTTATTGCACCTGCATATTTGCACAGCTAAGTCAATAGAGTGGTTGGAAACTTTCTCTTTCTTTCTTTTTTTTATTTATTTATTTTTTTTATTCTTTACTCCTTCTTTATTTAATATAGTATATAATATATATATATATATATTTATATAGAAACAAACAAATGGGTGGCTTTTCAAATTTTTAATTATATTTTCTTTATATTATAATATTATAAAATATATATATATAGACATGAAAATATATCATTTATAATAATTTGTATACAACACTCAAAATCACACAAAATTATAAAATAATTCTCGTTATCAGACTAATAAAGTGTATATTAGCGGGCTAAATATGTAACGTTATGGCACTTATCAGTTAGTGAACAAATTCCGAACATATCATATTCATAAAATAGATCATAACAGATTCAATTCTCATATCCGAACATAATAATGGTACATCCTATAGAACATATCACATCGTCATCCGACTAGAGTAATCGGTTTCGGATACCGATTAAACACATCACCACTTGACAAGTGGCTAACGAGATCTCGTAATCACATATATGTCATGGACTCGCATTAACATGCCATCTCCCATGACTTCGGACTATCTATAGATGCCATAATAGATTTCAAACATAGGACATTTGTTCACGTAAACAAATATCATTTCAGAAATCATAACTTATCAAATCACATTTGGAACATAATTCATATGAACATATCTTTACAATAACGTTACTCACAGTGGGCTTCCAGAAGCGGTTGCTTCCAAAAACGGTTAAGGGTTGGTCAGTCTCAAATCTTGACCTACAAACACAAATGTACATAGCACAAAACACGTCTCATTATTACTCATTCATATGGCCATACATGGCTTAGCTTTCTTGCTTTAACTTCTTATTCATTCCATGTCACATAACTTGTTCATATTGAACCACATAATCGAATTCGACACATATTTTCTAATTTACTTACGTATGATGTTTCTTAGCTTATTAATCCTTAATGGCTCATAAATCATGCCTAAGAATGCCCGGAAAGAGATGGGAGCAAAGATATGTACTTAAAACATCTTTTAAAAACATGCTGAAAATAAACTGTTGGCTAGAGTCAGTTTTTCGTCGCTAAAGCCAGCTGAAGGAAAAACCTGAGCTTGCTCGAGCCACCACTTCGTCACTCGAGCCAGCTTTTGCAGAGTTCAAAATACTGGGAGCTCGCAATGTTGGCTCGAGCCACCACTCAGTCACTTGAGCCAACTATGAATTTTCTAGGTTTTAAAACACAAAGTTTGGCCTCCAAAAATGTATTATAACTTTAGAAGCTTGCATGGCCATTCCAAACTCATGAAAACACTTTGATAATTATAAAAACATTTTAGAAAACTCAAGTACAAGATGATTCACAAATTATTTGCTCAAAATCTCTTAACTTTTCCAAAATTGAGCTCCAAAGTTCTTGCATGTAAGAAATTCCTTTTCAAAACATGAATTTAAATGGTAAAACAAGATGATTCAAACATGCATGTGCCAAATAACTTACAATAACAATTTAAATGCTCAAAACCAAACTCAACATGGCCAAACTTCATATTTCCATGCATGTATGTCTCAAATTCATTCAAATTCTTTCCTTCCACTTTAAACACATGCAATTGAGCTTCAAACCTTTATGAATTATGTATGCATGTGACTTCTAGCTTTTAATTTCATCTCTAATGGCATGAATGATGTTCAAACCTGAGAGTTCTTGACAATTTCATACATGCATGTATGACTTAGCACCATTTCCTTCATTCTAAGCTTATTTTATGTATTTAAACTCATAATCTTGATGAAATCACATGCTAGATGACTTAGATTCACAATTTAGAGATTTAATTCTTACCTAGAGTCTTTAATTAGCTAGATACTTGCACAATCTTGAAGAATTCAAGCCAAAGCCTTCAATTTCTCTTCAATTCCTACACTTTCTCTCTCTAAAAGTGAACTCACTCTCTCTCTAGAATACAATCTCAGATTTTTTCACTCAACAATGGGCAAAGATGAGCTCAAATGAGCTTAAGGCTCATGTTTATATAGTTGTAGTGGTTTAATACAATAATTAAAACATTTGGCCCACCAAACACAACTTAATTAATTAAACTGAATCAGTTTTTAATAAAATTTGCCATATGATTCCAAAAATTCCGAATAACATATTGATGTAACTAATTTCAGTTTCGGAGGCCAATAAGGCTATCAATTTTCAAATCAAAGCAGAACTCCAAACAAATATTTCTATAAGTAATAGATAGAAAGCCAAATAACATACAAAATACATAATAAACACATAATTTATTTTAACCACTTAATTAACATCCTTAATTATGGATTAGTAATTAATTACGGATCGGGGTTGTTACATTTAAGTTGGCTAGTTAGGGTTTGAATGGTTGCTTTCAATTGTTTGTCTTCATCTCAGAGCTAGTCTAGCTCTTTACTGACTCTTTTGCCTTTATTCATGATTTTCTTCAAATTTTTGGTAAGGCCTTCGCAATGTCTACACAATTGAAGAGAATTTTGTGATTCTGTGTTAGGCTGAGGGTTAGTACTACAACTTCTTGTTATCTGACGAACTGGAACTCCACTTGTAGTAAGAATATAGGACTGCATCTTGCCCAATGTGTCCAAACAATCTTTAGCTGCCTGGCTAATAACGTAACTAGTTTCTATTTGTCTGAGGGCATATATACTAGCTGACTCAAAATTATAAAATCCTTTAAACTAGGGTGAGGGAAAATTTTTGACTAAAGGTTCAACTTCTATCCAGTCATGGTATATGCCACGTTTGGCTCCTTTAACTACGACATAGAAGGAAAAAATTTTAGACAATGGTTTATTTTGGATTTTTGAAAAGTATATACTGATAGAGTTTAAGACTAACAAACGTTTAGCTAGGTGGTTAAGATTATTCCAAAGGTTATCTAAAAGACACTGTTGAACCAAGTCTAGCTGGATTCCTGTTAATGGTTTGAACTTGGCTCTGCTCTTATAGATGGAAAAAGCAAATCCCTAAAGTTCATTGTTTTGATGTTCTTCATTATCTGCACAAAAAATTAAACTGATTATTTTCTTTTTCTAAATAAATTTTTCTACTAAGCCAATCTGTTAACTTATTATCACTCCCTTTAATATGTTTAAATTCTACTTTATGTCCTTATCCTACTATACAATCCAAAAATTTTGCCCATCTTTTACTACTAAGTTTACTCTTATTAAGTTTATTATGAAATTTGACTATAGCTTCGCAATCAATTCTAATTGTAAAAGGCTTGTATAAAAATAATCTGAATTTATTTATTGCATATACTACTCCTAATATTTCAAAGTCTAAACTAGTTATAGTTGTATCTTTTTCTTTAAATTTTCTAGAACTATATCTACAAATACACTCTTTATTCTTACTATCATATTTACTAGGTTTTAGCTAATAGTACTGTTCCCAATCCGAGCTAGCTTGCATCAATTTCTACGACTATATATTTTGATTCTAATGGAAGTTGTAAGTCAGGTAGCTTCCTACACTTATCTTTAATTTTCTTTACCAATGCTATATCTTGTTGGTTAAAATACTCTTATCCTATGGGTGTGGTCTTGCTATATAATGGTCCTATTATCTTACTAAGGTTAGGTATGTACATTCTTGCATAATTTAGAATTCCTAAAAATGACTGAAGTTGTCTTGTATCTTCTAATTTTTCTGGGTAGTCTAAATTTTTTTTTACTATGTGTGGTTGTAGTCTTATTTTTCCATCTCCTAACTTCATTCCTAAAAATTCTATATGGGGTTTATTTAATACCATTTTTCTTTTGCTAATTATTAAATTCTTCTAATACTATATATAAATGATCTAAATGGCTATTTTTATCTGGGCTAAATACTAATATATCATCTATATATACCAATACGAAATTATATTTATCAAATATATTATCCATCTTACATTGAAATATGAAAGGTGCATTTCTAAATCTAAAAGAGATAACTAGCCACTCATACTGTCTTTGTGAGCAATAAAAGATTGTCCAAGGTATGCTTTCCCTATCCATTTTTATTTGCCAAAATCCTGACTTATTGTCAAATTTACTAAATATTCAAGCTGTATGTATTCTATTTATAAGCTGGTTCTTATCTAGTATATTATACTTATCATCTTCTGTGTTATCATTTAACCTTTTGTAATTTATAACCATTCGAGCTTCCCCTCTTTTTATCTCTACATGATTTCTTACCATAAATGCGGCACTTCGATGTGGACTATTATTAATATACCAGATAAGGACAATGAGAAAGAGAAATGTGTAATTATGTAAGTTGCAATACATAGTTCAGTGAAAAAGAGAAATATTGGAAATTGATTTGTGTTGTTTGGAATTGTGGAACTTGTTCCTAATGGTTGTTTCATTGGATTTTTTTCGGGGGTGCTACATGTTGGCCATTAGTTGATCTTCTAATCTTCAAATAAAATCTATAAATTTTCAGAACGTAATTTGCAAATTATGACCAGACGGATGTATCCGAAATAATCCAAATAGTTGGAAATGACTATTGGATTGTTAAAACTGGCGTCTAGATGGTTTAGATCAAACCAAAACAATTTGGTCGGCTCAGATTTGTTAAATATGTGACACGAGAAGCACCAAATAATTTTTACCAAACGGTGGTAATGATGACATCAGTGACAATCGTCTTCTCTAACATAGTTGACTTTTCTGTGCAAATTTTGACCTGCCTATATGGTTTCGTTTTAACTCCGATTTGCTTGAATTTTTGCGGCCTTGGAATCCTCTCAACAACTACTTCAATCCGGTATACTTAGAATTGGATTTTGAGAACTTTGAAAATTTCAGATTCTGAAATTTGCTCTGCTTCACAATTTGTTTTGTGAAATTCAACCACTTCTTGGCTTTTCTAGCTTTGATACCAATGTTGGAGGAAGTGGGGTGCAAACCATTTATGGTGGTTCACAAAAATAAACACAAAAGAGAGAATTTATAATCTTAAAAAAAAAAATTTATTTCACTAAAATATTTTAAAATACAAACAAGGAGAGGAAATTATCTCTCTCAAACACTCACACTCTCTAACTCTCTTATTCTTCGACTCAACTCCCATACTTCGATCACTCTGATAGATAAGCTACTTACAAATAAACTTGACAATATAAAATCATTAAATGCAAATATAACAATTTCTAAACTTTCAAACTAGCAGCCATTTTTGAACGCTTGATTTCAGCTTCCATGCTCCTACTTGTAGCTAGGCCAGTAAAAAAGAAAAACTCTCAGTTAGGCCGGTGGTGAAGCAAAGATTATTTCAAAACAACATGCACATATCTATGATTTTAAAATCAGTAAAACGACAAAATATTTGTTGACAATTTAAGATGATTAGTTAGGATGACCATGGTTTCAAATCATGGAGATAGCCAACCCAAGGTGGTACGAGTATGCCCTTGTGTTCACGATCCAGGGGGTTCTCTTCAATGCTTACTTCTTTGCATACCTCATTTTGCCAAAACTGGCTTACCGTGTGGTTGGGTACTTGGAAGAGGAGGCAATTCATTCCTACATTGAGTTCCTCAAAAAATTGGACAAGGGAAATATTGAGAATGTCCTGCTCTGGCAATAACCATTGATTACTAGCAATTGCCACCTGACTCCACTCTCCATGATGTCGTCATGGTTGTAAGAGCAAACGAGGCTCATCACTGTGATGTTAACCACTTTGCATTCCTTTCTTGGCATATGCTTCTCTCCGGTGATTGGATAGTCCAACCCTTATGAGAGAAAATACTTGACTGGATTGTTCAATCACTAAGCCTGTGTTTAGTTAGAAAATTTGGAAAAGGATTTGAAAAACAAAAAGGAAAAAGTGCATGAAACTAAATAAAATGTAAGTATATTTTATTTACATTTTATATATCTTTTTTCTTTCCTTTCCAAATCCTTTCTCAAATTTTTCAATCAAACACAACGTAAAGAGAAGCTAAACCTTGTATTTTTTTTGTCTCAGGCTTTTGTTTAGATGGCAATTAACGGTTTATTGGAATGAATTGTAGGACATACATTATCAAGGAAGCTCCAGCACCGCTTGAGTATCTGAAATCCGGTTAATGAATGACTTGTTGAGCTGTGATACTATAAAAATTCAGAAGTATATTTCTTCAACCCCATATTAATAAGACACTATGAAGTTTGCTGTGTGGACTCATTGATTTCCAGTCCTTGTTTTCATGTGCTTGTTTTTGAACCTTTGCCTTTGTTTTCTTGTTGGGGTTCATAGATGATATGCTAAGGCAATTATATTGTAACATATAATATTCGATGAGAACTGCAATTAATGTACTTCATTAATAAATGGAACAGCAACAAATTCATAAACCACGAATTCCACAAGCATATAAAGTGATAGATGGATATTCAACAAGGATTTAAGGTGTACAACTAGTAATTGGCTGAAGCAACATTGTGACTATATTCTTCCCCAATGACTTGGACTTAGAAATATAATCTCGGAGTTCCTCGTCGCGAGCTATTAAAATCCAATTATTGCCATCATCTTGATACTTGACACTGTAAGTTCCATCCTCTAAGTGCAGCCTCTTTGCCACTTCTTGCTGAAACTCAACCATCCCCGACAACACCGGGAGCTTAAATTTAATAAAATTCTCACCATGTTTTGCCTTTATGGTCACAATACTTGTATCTTGTGTTGCCATAGAATCTACCTTTGCACAAACAATAGCCAAATCTTGCTTACGAGGTGGATCAGAGATTGGAGGTTGACTAGATTCTCGGATTTGTTCCTGAGCGGCATCTTGGACAAATTTATCGTAATTTGGCTCAAGTGACATTGTGACTATATTCTTCCCCAATGATTTGGATTTAGAAATATAATCTCGGAGTTCCTCGTCGCGAGCTATTAAAATCCAATTATTGCCATCATCTTGATACTTGACACTGTAAGTTCCATCCTCTAAGTGCAGCCTCTTTGCCACTTCTTGCTGAAACTCAACCATCCCCGACAACACCGGGAGCTTAAATTTAATAAAATTCTCACCATGTTTTGCCTTTATGGTCACAATACTTGTATCTTGTGTTGCCATAGAATCTACCTTTGCACAAACAATAGCCAAATCTTGCTTACGAGGTGGATCAGAGATTGGAGGTTGACTAGATTCTCGGATTTGTTCCTGAGCGGCATCTTGGACAAATTTATCGTAATTTGGCTCAAGTGACATTGTGACTATATTCTTCCCCAATGATTTGGATTTAGAAATATAATCTCGGAGTTCCTCGTCGCAAGCTATTAAAATCCAGTTATTGCCATCATCTTGATACTTGACACTGTAAGTTCCATCCTCTAAGTGCAGCCTCTTTGCCACTTCTTGTTGAAACTCAACCATACCCGACAGCACCGGGAGCTTAAATTTAATAAAATTCTCACCATGTTTTGCCTTTATGGTCACAATACTTGTATCTTGTGTTGCCATAGAATCTACCTTTGCACAAGTAGTAGCCAAATCTTGCTTACGAGGTGGATCAGAAATTGGAGGTTGACTAGATTCTCGGATTTGTTCCTGAGCGGCATCTTGGACAAATTTATCGTAATTTGGCTCAAGTGACATTGTGACTATATTCTTCCCCAATGATTTGGATTTAGAAATATAATCTCGGAGTTCCTCGTCGCGAGCTATTAAAATCCAGTTATTGCCATCATCTTGATACTTGACACTGTAAGTTCCATCCTCTAAGTGCAGCCTCTTTGCCACTTCTTGTTGAAACTCAACCATACCCGACAGCACCGGGAGCTTAAATTTAATAAAATTCTCTCCATGTTTTGCCTTTATGGTCACAATACTTGTGTCTTGTGTTGCCATAGAATCTACCTTTGCACAAGTAGTAGCCAAATCTTGCTTACGAGGTGGATCAGAAATTGGAGGTTGACTAAATTCTCGGATTTGTTCCTGAGCAACATCTTGGACAAATTTATCGTAATTTGGCTCAAGTGACATTGTGACTATATTCTTCCCCAATGATTTGGATTTAGAAATATAATCTCGGAGTTCCTCGTCGCGAGCTATTAAAATCCAGTTATTGCCATCATCTTGATACTTGACACTGTAAGTTCCATCCTCTAAGTGCAGCCTCTTTGCCACTTCTTGTTGAAACTCAACCATCCCCGACAACACCGGGAGCTTAAATTTAATAAAATTCTCTCCATGTTTTGCCTTTATGGTCACAATACTTGTATCTTGTGTTGCCATAGAATGTACCTTTGCGCAAGTATTAGCCAAATCTTGCTCACGAGGTGGATCAGAAATTGGAGGTTGACTAGATTCTTGGATTTGTTCCTGAGCAACACCTTCAACAAATTTATTGGAAAGGGAGAGGTTATCCTTGTTTCTCTTGCGAGATGACCACCCGGTGATATCATATTCACTACAAGCACGCTTCAATGTCGATTGACTATCTGCAAAAGAAACAATACATATAAGAAAAAATACACTATGTTTGCTACTAGGAAAAGTAAATGAATTTTCCCAAGAATCGAGCTAGCAACAATCTTTCCCAAGCTGTAAGCTTACCGTGTAGGCTTGCTGCAGCATCGTCAAGTTTCATTCCAACATGCTGCTGGATATCCTCAAAACTAATTGGAATTCCTGCTTTTCTTTGTTGTCTCTGGGACGAGTTAATTATGCATTTTTGTTGTGAGGAAGTAACAACAATGTCGTTTATTTCTGTGTTACAAACAACATTGTTTCTAGTGTCTATTACATCCTCTTCTATTAATTGTTGATCTGATAAATCTAAGTCGGCCATCTCTCCTCCATTCTTCATCATATCTGGAGATCTTGCAATTTGGGGTATCTGAAAAGAATCAAGTTCATCTTCCTTTGAAGAATCAATAACTTCGACACATAACTCCTCACCTAGTTCTTCTCCAGAAGCGACCTTAAAACTTCGAAAATACTGCTTCAATGTTGTCAATAATGGAACCAAGGCGATCCTGGGATCACCACCTTTAGTGTTGCTTGGGCGTAGAAAGAATTCTAGCACGTAAACATTGTCTCCAGTATAACTACTCCGCAAGCAAATTGAAAAACAGCCAGTAAGTCCATACTTGCATGCGTAGTGTGCCAAGGGGTACTCAATTATGCTAAATTGAGTAATATCTTTGCAGAAGACCAAATTATGGGACGAAAATGCCTTTCCAACAACCCCCTGCCCCTTTCCTAGCGAATGCAAAGTAGACACATCTACGAAAGGACGCTTATCTTTATCCCTACAACAGGCAATATCAAATCTGGACATGAGATGTTCCCCGCAGCTTACATTGAAGCTACCACCGGCGACTGCAGGATTGCAAAGCCTGCACGGGACCCAAGTCTGAGCCAAAGGTAGATCATGACTTTTACACACCTCTATCAGCACCTTCTTGATTTCAGCCAGTGCATCTTTAAGAGCTTCATCCTCGTACTTCTTCTAGTTTGAAAGCATTTTCATGAATAGATATTTGTCAGACCAGCATCGCTACGGTATCTAATGAAGAAAACAACACAAGATTTGACATTTGATTTACAGTTTGCCACTTACATGCTTATTATACAAATGATTACAAGTTTCTGAACTTCTTAGACCAACTTCCTGCAGGGGAACAAAAATGATGGAACTGAAGAATCTTTAACAGATTTGAAATGAAAGATAAATAAAAGAAGCATATATTGCGTACTCTAAATGGAAAATCACAGACACAGACCAACTTAGGTTGCCACCACCTTACTCTAGTATAGGATGTTTTTGTTGCCAAACATAGTTTTTTTTTTTTATAGAGTAATGCACATGGTTATGCACATATCACTGATCCGATACAGAATAAATGGCTCAATAAGCTCATGAGAAGTGTTGTTAAACCCATGTAATAAAATTATGGAAGGGCAAAATTATCCGATTAGCCTAGTAAAATGGAACCAACAAGTAAAATAGGCATTGGGTTCGGCAATAATGATTTCGCCCAAAATACCAAACATCATTGAAAATTGAAACTAACAATCATGTGATAGGCATCAAAAAGAGAATAAACAAAGTACAAAAACATAAGTAAAGAACAAAACATCAAAATGAGACTAATAATTCCAATTATGGAGTTAAAAGAACAAACCTCAACCCGTTTGTAGATCCCATCTATTAAATTAGTAAAAGGATATTTTGGTTCAGCAGCCGCCACTAACTCAAGTACACCAACACAGCACTGCCCAGAACTTTCAAGCACTGGCAAAGCCCAAGATCTTCTAACCTTGCTAATCACATCATGATCGCGCTGTGGATACTCTTTGCAAGAGTAATACTGAACATTTGGGCTAGACTCGGGTCTTCGATGTCGAAAAACACGGCCAGGGAGGCCAAGGTCTGGCTCACTCACCCCATCCACATAAAATTGATCATTCGGTGATATCAATCTATAGGAACAAAGTCCTTCAT
The DNA here is from genome assembly GCA_022316695.1 of Camellia oleifera. NCBI lineage: Eukaryota > Viridiplantae > Streptophyta > Magnoliopsida > Ericales > Theaceae > Camellia > Camellia oleifera. The sequence continues at coordinate 110,179,679 of CM039318.1, forward strand.
GGGTTGTGGAAAGACCAAAAGGTTGGTCTTGAGTTGTAAGTGAACGCCTACCCCCAATTTCTATGACTTTCCAAAACTGAACTAGAAATTGTCCAGGGCAGAATACTATCCATTTCATAATTGATTTTATCTTCCCTACAAGTTCCTGATTTGCAGCGATTGGGGTTTCGGAATCCAAATCGATTATCTCTGTATGATTTTGCAAAAGAAAAAAAAAAAAAAAAAAAAAGTGATTTAAATAAATTGAAGCAGTAATAATAGGGAGTGAGAGGAGGAGAGAGATACTGACTGGAGAAAGGAGGAGGTTGGGAAGGGGGGTGGTGTTGTTGTAGAGTCGAGAAAACAAAGCCTCTGTTGCAGATTCCGGGATCGCAGAGGTATTGATTGTTGTTCACATATGATATGAAATTGGGAGGGAAATCACTCATCTTATTGTGATCATCGTCGCCACGATTTTCACTCCAGAGGAGGTGTTGTTGGTCGTCGGCCATTGTCGCACTCATTTGACCTCCTTCTTCTGCTTCTCTCTCTCTTACTTCTCTTCGTCTCTGTTGTTTTATTTATAGTTTAAGGGTAAATCACACTGACACCTAGTACTTCTGTTTAATACCCATTTTTTCACATTTCAAAAAATCTCATTATAAATTATTTTATGAATTATTAATATCATATTTTAAATTTTTTTAAATGATTATCTTGTTTTTTTTATCATTTCTTTTTTTATTATTTTGACTATATTTTATAATTTTTTATTATTAAATTTTATCTGAACATATTTTTATTGAGTGATGATATACAAACATAAATTTTATATAGAATTTCCAAACACAATAATATAATTGTAACATTTCATTTTAAAACAAAATACTTACAAACATGATTTATATTTATAACAAAATCACTGTTATAACATTTTTATGATATTTTTTTATATAAATTTTTATATGTGAATATAGTTTTTTATTTTTATTTTCACTATTATATCTAGATGGGATCAATTTAATTTATACAGATTTAAAAAGTATAAAATTTATACAAAAATTTTTTAAAAATTCATTGAATATAACAAAATAGGATAATGCATTAAATTTTTGTATTTGATGAATTTAAATATATATATATATATATATAATTATACTTATTAAGTATATCTCAAGTAGGTGTATCTAAAATTAATAAAATTATTTAAAATATTAAAAAAAATCAATAAGAGTAAAAAAAATAATACGAAAAAAAATTTAATTTTTTGTGTGAGTTAAACTAAAAAAATAATTGTTATTTTTTTGAAATGATATGAATAAAATATTTGTATTATTTTATATATATAAAGATTGAGAGATAAATATATCATTTTAATTTAATAAGAAATAAATATAATTTTTTAAATATAAAGAACGTCTATATTAAAAAATATATATATAAAGGTGTCCAGTGTGATTGACCCTTATAATTTCAAAGTGGTTCAAAGAGGGAAAAAGGTGTGAGCAGGTTGGCGGCAAGAGGGGTTCAAAAGTGGAACAAAAAAGATCATGAGGTTCTATCAGGTAAACGTGTTTCAATCATTTCTAAAAATAAAATAAAATAAAATAAATTTATATTAACCGGAAGTCAATAAGGATAAAAGCTTTGTTCGGAGTGTGGTATATAAGTATATTTTTTATTTTTTTAGATTATTTTTTTTTTATATATATATATTTTTTTATAAAAAGTTAAAAGATGTATTTACTTAGATCTTTATAATCTTAGGTTTCATTTGGTTTAATTTTTTAAAAGAATTTGTAAAATTTAAAATTTTGTTTGGATATATATTTTGAAAATAATTTTAGAATGATTTATATATATATTTTTTTTTTTTGAAAAAAAATTGAGAACTCTAATGGTGGAACTCTAGAGGGCTCCAATGATGTGTGGGTCTCATAATGATGTGATTTTTGTGTCTTGTGCTCTCTTTTTTTTTATTGTCAAGTCATTAGAATTCTATTTAAAACTCCAAAATTATAAGAATGTATCATTTCTGTTTTTTTTTTTTTTAATTGTTGAATAGATGAGTGTAAGAAAAAATTAATTAATTGATATATAGAATATGAGAAAATAAGAGAAGAGAGGAGAGAGAAAATAATTCTGAAAACAATTTTTAAAATTGTAAACCAAACATGCTTTTGAATATTTCAATCCAAAAGTTGATTTAAAAACTAAAGCAAATGAAGTCTTATTTTTTATATGTTATTTATTATGAAAAAACATATAAAAAATAGAAAGATAATGTGACCTCAATAAGCCAATACATTAACTGTTTTAGTAATATTCAAAAGAGGCCTCAGGTTTTGAGATGCAACTTCTTTGCTAAAATAATCAGTAAAGATAAAATAAGTTAAAATAATTAATAAGAGAAAATATTATATCCAAATTACAATCATTTTATTTTTTCTCTCGCAACTATCAAATCAACTAAAAAAAGTAAAAATTATCTCAATCTTTTAGCCAAGTTAAAATGGAGAAATATAACTGTAATCACAAGCTTCTTCCCCCAAATAGAACCACTGAGGAAAAGACGACACTAAAGTTTCCATGGCAATATCTGGAATTTATAGGTCTATTCTTACCTCAGGAAGTTTCTCGTCACAAAAAATAAAATAAAATAGGAGGAGGAGGAGGTTTCATTGAGGTAAAGGGAGCAAAAAGTAGTTTATCGGTCATTAGATATGGTAAAAACACACACTCAAATATCAGTTGTAGTTTGCTGCTTCACATTTCAGCATCCATTGACACAAGTTTTTTACATATCTAGAGAGAATAATTATGCGATTCCTCTGACCTCATACTCATGAGAAATTTTAAGAGGCGATTGCTTTGAAACGGGCCTATCGTCAGACCAAAGTTCTAAATTAACTGTTCCGGTTCCCCAATGTATGAAACACTTGTTCACCTCGCTGACATTGAACCGGTTGACTAAACCCAAGCCAAGACATCTATCAACAAGCATCCATTCACCTGAAATAAAAACCACAAAGGAAACAAATAAGAACTCATGGGCAGTTCAGCTCATTGTGCATATAGTAGCAGTTACAATTATTCCTTTTCATTTAACCTAATTTCTGGTTTTGCAAACAACACTTTTTTGTACTTTCTTTGCCCTTGCCAAGCAGCTTAACTTTCTAACGAACCAATGAGAGAGAGAGAGAGAGAGAGAGAGAGAGAGAGAAGTATTACCATTAGGGCGCAGGTCCCCTTCAAAAAATTTCTCACCGGATTCTGGCCAAACTTCATGATGGGAACCATTGACGGAGGTAAACGAGACATAAGTTTCCGTCGGGTGCGACAGTGCAAACATTGGGTGCACTCGCAAGCAAACAAGCCTACAAAATAAGGTAAATTACAAACTTCTGTGCAATAAGGCCAATGAGAGGGAAAAATAAAATCTTGTAGTATGAAGAGAAATTACTCAAAAATTGATCCAAACAGATTGCATATATTTCAAGGAAACATTCCAACAAAATACGGAAAACCTCTTTGGACTTGCTCATAGATAACAAGGAAGAATCATAGGTCAAATGTACAATATGCAATAACCCAATATGACTAAGCTAAATAAAGAATATAGATAACAAGTTTACAATATATATCTAAAACTGAAAAGCAAACACAGCAAAAAAAAAAAAACAAAAAAACCAACCAAAAAAAAAACTGAAAAGCAAGAGTAAACCTTGAAAATCCACCAGAACCAGCACCAACTTTGCTGGCTACAATGCTCGAGTCAATCCACAAAATGTTTGAATTATCTTTTGGAAAAGATATATGCCGTTCAATAACTACTCCACCGCCAATGTCACCTTCTAACATAAGAGACTCTCTCTCTCCTGCTTGCTCAAGATTCCGCCTATAAAGAAGGAAGATTTTAAAACTATAACGGGTATACTTTTTAAGCGGGGGGAAACAGTATTTATTATTTTTGGATTAGTAAACCCAAAAGAAATTCATCCACTTTGTGTCTTTGATTGACCAGATTTAAGACCCTATAAACCCATGTGTATAAAGCATTTGCATTACAAAACAGTAGCCATTAATCATCTGATGCTAAACTGTGTTTTCTCAGTATAAACAAGGCCAACACATGAACAGAGTTCAACTTTTATCTGTTGAAGAATATCATGAAAATCCGATCCTAAAGTCTCTCTTGAAATTTTGGATGATGGAAACATATAAACCAAAAAATATATATAGTTGAGAGTACAATTTTAGACAGTTCTAAAACTTTCGTTTCACTCACAGATAGGAAAAAGTTTATAACTAAAATATTTGAGGAAAAAATGAAGAGTGGTAAGAATTTATTTACCATACACTGCAATAAACATAAGAGATAAAGAACTTAATTTAAAGACGAGTACGGCATTGTCCCACATGAAAATAGTTAAAAACTGCAAAATCCCTTTTTAGTTGCAAGGGAAACAATGCAAGCCATAGTCAAGTATTCCAATAAGAACGGAAACTGCAATTCACACATCAAGTAGTTAATATTGATTCAAATAATAAATGCCTTACAAGCAAGTATGGCTCAACAGAAGCATGTATTGCACATTAACAAACTTCCACATGTGACTAGAACAAGATATCAGGTTTTAACACAAGGTAAATGGGTGACCTAATTTTTACGTCTTCATCAATTATATATGAAGTCAGCTAGGACAAAAATTTAAAGGTGGTTATTTGGGTCAAATATAAATTATTATGAATGCAATTATATCACTATTTCTTTTCATTTGAAAACCTCAATTAAAGATTCAATAACTCACTCAATGACAGTATATTCCTCAGACCATCCAGCAGACCGGTACTCAGTACCACTAAATTCTTCATACCCATCAACTTCAACCCTACTATGAAGCCACTGAGTTCCTGCCACAATACAAGCAAAGATAGCAAACAGAAGAGCAACTTTCAAGGATTATTTCAGTAATAATATGTTCAATTGGACAGGTTAATCAGGTGTTTGGTTACAGGTTTCATCTAGTCCTTACTTATCTGGAATTACTTTAGCCATAAATTAGTGGCTGATCAAAAACAAAAAAAACTTTAGCCATAAATTAGTGTAAGAAACCTTTAGTCAAGTGGCTTTAAGGAACTTCATTGTCTATTGAGGAAAAATTCTCTGCTTTCACACAAGCAAGCAAATAATAGTTCAACGACTTTGATTAACAATAATTCTTACCAATTTTGCTGTGTGTTTATGGTGAGACTACACTGGTTTATTTTAGGTGAAACTCATAAAAGGCATTAGGATGTTCTAAGGTTTCTCCATTTTCTTCTTCTTTTTCTTTTCTTTATCTTTCTTTTGTCAATTTGTTGCGTACAATTAGCAGTTACAATCAGGCATTCAAAAAAACTAAAACTCATATTCATCTAAAAAACATATCCATTCAATCCTCAAACCCTAGTCTTATTTATTAACTCCCACTCTCCCTTTCCCACCCAAACAGAAAGGCTATCCTTCAGTTTCATAGCAAAACTCAGCTCTGATCAAACCTCAACCAATTCATTTTTAGATGCAGAATGATATGGTACTTATCCTACTTCCGTCATATTTACTCCTTTAAGAAACATGTATAATTAGAAACATGCATACAGGGTCCATCATCACCTTTTGGTAAGGATTTCCTGCAATCACGATTTCCTCAATTGTATGGCAACAATACAAATACAACTTCACTTCAGACATTGTTACAAAATTATGTATTGCACCAGATATTAAATTAGTAATAGAAAACCCAACAGCCAGATATTTAACAGTCAAAGGAATGCACCCATGTTGATAGTTGCAAAAGAATCTTAAACATTTTGGATGAGGAAGAGCAGGTTGTTAGGATGTTGAGAACCATAATGACATGGAAACAGATAGAAAACTAAAACAGAACAAAAAAGAAAAGCAAAGTAAAGTAAACAAAGAAAGAAACAAGTTCAACCAGGAGACCTAAAAATCCACTTTTCAGGAAAATCACAAATCCAAAGATAAAGAGAATATCTGGAGTCTCTCCAATTAATAAAACAAACATTTGAGTGATTAAGTAAGCTTTACCTGAAGGAAGGTGCTCCATTGAAATAATTCTTCCCCCAATCCAAGGAACCACTTTGAGAGCCCAAACACCATTTTTCAGTTCAATAGGAGTCCTTGAAAGTTCTACTCCCTTCCGTCCAGAAACCTTTTCCACCTCTGGAATACGCTTAGCATTTTCTGCATTTAACATCTTATTACACAACAGCATGACAATGGTAACATATTCACAAATCACATGTCACAAGAACTTTGTTTCAAATGACTAACGATTTTCTGACTTTAAGTGTCCACTAACATAAATAAGTTAAAACACATTAGGTTACTAAATTCTTCAGAAACATAATCCATGGCAAAAAGAGATATGATATCCCATATTAGAATTTCTGCATATTACACCTTCTACACACACACACACACACACACACACACACAAAAAGAAGAAGAAAGAAAGAAACAATAATGAATCATCAGGAATGAACTTTCGTACGAAATGCATCATAGAGCATAATGTTCCATTCATGAAATCATAGATGATACAAGACTACTTAAAATTAAATTTCCAAAAAAAAAAGAAAAAAAACTAGTATAGAAGAACACATGTTGCAGACATAAGCATGTATTTTGTGAACAATATAATAAAAATAAACAAGGACTCAGCTCCTTTAGTGAACATCATGAAGGTGTTAATCAGGACATATCTACAGCTTCAAAAGTAAACTACATTAAATAACATAAACAGTTTCATTACGATCAATTCCACTCGAGGAAAACAGAAAAGAGAAGAAAAAATCAATCACTTGAAGCATTGGAATTCTCCCTAAGAAATTAAGGAGAAGGTTGAAGGTGAAGAAAAAAAGAAACGAAAAAAAAATGTATAAACTTCAGATAGTTTGAATGAGCAGTATTACCCATACGAATCTTGTATTGTTTCTCACTCATAGATACCAAATTAGACACTTCATCTTCTGAAGGCATCATGATTTGAAGAACCTCTCCATCAATGCCCCATGCATCAAGCTGATTGAGGAAACAAGGAATTTCAGAAACACAAATAAAATGCACACATCCAATGCTGGAGTACAGAATAATAAGAAGGAATTCTGGTCAAACAAATCTTTGTACTTTGCATACAGAAGATATACCATCGCACATCCACCAAGTAATAATTGTACGTGTAAACGACGTTTTGGTCTCTTCCATGACCCTTCAGTTTCGGAGATTCTCACAGTAACAACTGAAGACTCAAGTTCAGCAACATACGTTGTCAAAAGATATCCACCTCTAGTGAATTCATATCCATCGCCATCATCTTCGAAGAGAACACCTTTAGCTTTACCTGCAATCATCAGAATCCAAGTTGTATAGAAGCTATTAACCAAGCTGTATCAGTTAGTTTTTGTAGTATGCCATGCTAGTTTATATTAAATCAGGACACCCATGAGATGCTTTTGTGCAAATTAGATATTCTCTGTAAATTTAAGTTGGTCATAATAGAAATGCAGGATGCCCTTGTTACTACAAAATTTTAGGATTTTTTTTTTTTAATAGTAACATAATTCCCCAAAATATTTGGTCTCATAGCCAAACAGTGAAAACTTGAGAACAAATTGATGCTTCACATGCACAAAAAAAAAAAAAAAAATGAGGCAATATATTAACTCAGACATTGAAGACCACAATAACTCATCATGTTAAACTACAAATGAGGCGATATATTGAACCTACAGTAGCATTCCAAGACTTCTCCTATGACATTGAACTACAGAAAAATTACCATGCTCATCTAAAGCCACAAGTAGTGATAAATCATCTGTTGGATTAGCTTCGCCAACATGTTGAATAGCAGGACCCAAAGGAATAATCGATCCACCTTGCAAATATAGTGCTGGTAAATCCTGGTGTATATTCAGAAAATTGTCCAAAAAGAAAAAAATGAGACCAAGAAATTGAATACTAGTGAACACAAGAAGGACAAAGAATGAGATCTAGATATACGGGAACAAATACCGGATGTGAATCATCAAAATCAAAACTCAACCAAATGCCTTTAGGCAACACAAGCTGCAGTTGATCGATCCCCTGGTCACTCACTGTGCTGATATATATGAAACCAGAAGTTAGTTGAAGTTCTGTGAATCAAGATATATTAGCACTCCCAACCCCACAGGAGAAAAAAAGAAACAAAAAAAAAAACACCCACCATGAAAACATGTGAGAAGTGAAAGGAAGAAGATATGATCAAAAAGTACAATAACTATCTATATTTTTGAAGGTAAAATTATTAGATTTTTGGGCGCCCAAAGTAAAATTTATATAGATTTTGAGGGTGTCAAATGTGTAATTTCTCTTATAAATACTTAAAATTGTATGAAACTAATCAAGAGTTGGGAAACTCTTTCTTTTTTTTTTTTTTCTTTTTTTTTTTGGGGGGGGGGGGGCGGCACACTGACAAGACATCCATTTATGTCCACCACTGTGTGGACACACGTCTGCAGCGTGTCGATATCTGATACATGTTGGACACCGACAAGGCACCCATTTTGGAGTGTCCATGCTTTCTAGATATACAATATGTGCAATAAAAAATGATGAACATATCAATATATAAAAATGTACTATGCTTATGTTTAATGTTTCAAGTGGCAGTGTTATGCATAAATTAAATGTATATATTACAAGCAAATATATAGTATATACTTATATTTTTAATTGCCCCCCTAGACCCTTCCAACCTCAAACTCTGTAATGTGCCCTCGCTCCATTACCCCCTCTCACACTTAGTGCAACCAAGAATTAAATGTAAGAGGGAATCATTCAAACGAATACTTAGCAATTCCAAGAAGCAAGGAAAAGAGAATACATATACATATGAAATTCAACAATGAACTAATGTTTCATCTCCAAAGGAAAAGAACGGCAACCTTGTATATATTAGTAATGGTCCCAACATAAATGAATTTTCCTGTGTTCTTAGCCTGGGATCTTTAGGATCTGCACAACAATTAATAAACACTTGCACTCTCCAGAATAAAACAAAAAATACTTTAAAATTCAATACAATTCAAATAAAGTAATTCAACAGCATCCCACCAGCAAAGAAAGTAGGAGTTGCAACTGAAGTACCCCTCGTATGTGCCATATAAAAAAGGGTATATATGTGTGGTAAAAGTCGGTAGCGCCTCTTTAAAGCCAAGCGGCAAACTTCCTCACACTGTAACAAATATGGAGCTCAACCTCGGTGAAAATTGTAAGCTGAAACTCAAACTCAAAAAGCATGGTAGTTATTTCAAACAAAACAACGAGTAACAGCTAGACTTCTATGCAAAGGATTGATTATTTTGTCACACTCTTAGACCACAAAACATCACTTCCAGTTGAATACAGGACGATTTCCTGCCCCCCACCCACCACCCCCCCTCTCTGTGTGGGTGGGTGTCCGGTCGCACGTGTTTGCATAGAGATTCTGAGAACATAAGTTCCTCAGCAATTGACTTTGTGAGTTCTCAATAACAGATCTGTCCATATCCTGTCGTCACGAGAATCCCTTCCTTCCTACTTGAAGAAAAATAGGATAAAGTTGAGATCCAATCTTTTCCATCCTTCAGCCCCTCTCCCACCTTATTCTATCCATCATTAGAAGTAGGGCAGCCGTTAATCAATGAAAATCAATGGTAACATTGGTAAGTATTCTAAACACTGTTCCCCATACCACAAAAAGTTCCTTCAGGAAGACTTTAAACTTATTTTTCCTGTTATTGTTGTCAAGGATAGTATTGAAGATGTCAATTCACAAATAAAGAAAGGTAATATGTTGAAACCAGTTGGTTGATTTTTAAGCAATCATATCTGGTGACAAATTCCTTCTTTTATAGAAAAGGATAATCTCTTTAGGCATTACTCTCGTGCCAAAATTCTTTTCAAAGTTTCGTTTTTAGAAAAAGACACAGTGCATAAGTTGTGATTTGGCAAGGACCACTACCCAACACTAACGAATTACAAATCAGAAATATAACCTGGGTACAGTACTACAGATGCACGAGCCTTGGCCAGAAAAAGAGAAAAAGTAAGCTACAAAAGAGTGTGACTGTATTGATTTCTATCTGGTATAATTGCAACCAATCATATCATGACTAGTAATTTCATTCAGAATCGTACGAACTGCACTTCTCAAGTCACAAGACATTGTAGCCAACAATCTGCAGTTTGATTCCCTTCTCAACATCAAGTAACATAACAGAAAACCAAATTAACCTAGGAGAACCTTCTAGAAAAATGGAAAATTTTCCAGGATTGAATGTGGTGAGAGGCATGGCAATTATCCATTAGAAGTTTTCCTAGGAGAACCTTCTAGGAAAATGAAAATCTTGTATAGTTCACCTTTTGCTTTTGTTTTCATGTATACATTGCATGCAAATGGTTTTATTTGTGCTTATTTTAAAGCTCTTAAAAGAATACCACCTGTCCTAACTTTCAAAATCACCTACTCTTCTTTTAGCACAGAATTTGGCCTATCCAAGGGATATTTTGATCATTTTGTGAAAGACCCTTTCAAATGGCTCCAGAAGGATACTAGAGACCCTTCCTTGGCAATTTCAAATGCGCCAAGCTATTCATAGTAAATTCAGGTAATACCAGAAGGTGAACAATTTCTGTAAAATACTTTGTAACTCCTATATAGAAAGAGAAGGAAGCACGATGAACTCTTTAACCATAAACATGCATATTTTAGCGTTTAGTTCATTCAAGTGAAGCTCCTAGCCTCCTCCCAAAGCTTATGTTATCCACAATCACTTTTAGTGTTTCTGTAGAACTGATTACAAACATCAGTTGAATAAACATTTGAACCCAAATCACAAAGTTCAAAAGCAGTAAAATTGTTAATTGTCACTGTGAAGTACAGACAAACCTCTTCCCCAAAAGACCAAGGCTCGTGGTCAATGGTGCCAGTTTCTGAATGTCCACGACAAAAAGGAAGCATTGCACCCAAAGCCATCCACCTTCCAAACAGCTTAGGGGTTGCATTCCCAGCAAACCCACCAATATCTGGTCCTGAAAGCGGCTGACCGCTGAGCCCCTGAATGAAAAATTAATTTTCGTTGGCACAATGTCTCATATTCGAAAAGCTCAACATGATAGCATGTTTAACTTAAATAGAAACCTAATTCTCTCCCATATATCTAATCCAACTTTAAGCAATCTGGGTATGTGAAGCATTATTCTCTTTCTCAACAAAGAAATCTCTTGACATAACAATCACAAGGCCAGACAATTGCTTGTGGGGTTCAATGTCTTGTTTTAAAACTTCCTTGAATTAAAGAAAAATAAAGACTCTAATGGAAGACCAAAAGAATCAAGTGACAAGCAAAGGAAGATTAACAATAAGAGATTTTATTAACCTTCAAAACACATGTACCAGACACAATTAGATAAATATAGGTCTCATTCCTGCAGGTGTTTAATTTCACTTTAGTACACAACTGTGGAGTTCATAATAGAGTGGAGGAAGCACTGAGCATGCTGTCTTCCTTAGAAAGAGGTATGGACTATGTTTTTGTTGTTGTTGATAGATTGTCTAAGGTGTCGCTTAGCATGTTGGGTTTATTTAACTAATTTGTAGTTCCAAGTCTTCCAAAGAAAAAGTTATAGGTAGGTCCAGGGAGAAGGTCAACTATTGACAACACTTTTAAAGTTCAAACTTAAAACAAGCTCAAAAACTCAAAAATCAAAATTTCTGGTCAAGCTTCACAAAATCCCGTCCACTTACGAGTTGAAGGACCATTGAGATACTCATATGAAGGTGCACCCAAGTAGAAAGGTTGTCTCCTGTCCATGTTGCAGCATACCTCTGGCTACCTATAAACCCAGCTCTGGTAAGAACAAAAGGACGGTTATTTTCATTGCCCAATTTCATGCCTTCATATGTTGATCGTGCCATCAGCATCCCATAAACCTACAAAGGACATCAAATATAAATAAATATAAGTTCTAAAGCTTATCATAGTGGCAACCATAAGATGGGGGTGAAGATCTTTATAAAAATGTAAAATGCAAAGCATAAGAATAGAGCTATGGATAATACATTGTGATAATGCGAGTGATTTTGACAACCTCCAAGTTCAATATCTCCACGATGCACGTTGGTCTCAGGCATCGTCTTTGTTACAGCCTGTGAAGAAACATGCTAAGACCATGAACAAATTAAAAAATATGCAAGCAAGGGAGGAAGAGTTCTGAGCATCACCTTAAAAACAGCTGGTTCATTCATATCATTCCAAATACCATCAACACCATTAGAAATGAAATCTTTCACTAAACCAGCCCACCATGAACGTGTTTTAGCCAGTGTAAAGTCAGGGAAAACACAAGGCCCAGGCCAAACCTTCCCTAAAAAACATAGTTAAAGCTTGAAAATGAGTATCCTTCTTCATGTTTGATCCCTGGGTCAAGCATGAATGTAAAGGCATAAAGTGATCTACCAACAAAAGGCTTTCCATCAGCTGTTTGAATCCAGACATCTTTTTCAGAACCACTATCGTAAACAAAGTATCCTTCTTCATGTTTGATCCCTGGGTCAAGCATCCAGATTGCTTTGAATCCAGTGAGATGAAGATCTTTCACTAAAGATTTTGGATCCGGAAAGTGTTCCTGATAGAAATCACAATAGTTCATTTTCCATGTCAATAATGGCAGGAGGGTCTAGGGAATAGCTAACCATTTTCTAATCATTTATGGTACCAGGGATATATATACTAAGATCGTCTAATGAGGACATGCCTGGTCAAAAGTGAAACAACGAAACCCATTCATGTAGTCAATATCCATCCATATGACATCACAAGGTATACCTTTCTCCCGAAATGTTCTGGCAATCTGCATATGTGAATGGATAAGTGAAACTACAAGGATCAAAATATCTAGAAAGTAGAGGCAATTATAGAAAATTCACAGCTTTCTTCTGTTTTCTTTTGAAAGGTAAAAATAAAATGACTTCCACAATTATAAATGTGAGGATCAGCTTTTACTCATCAAAAAAACAAGAAACCAAACATATATTGTATGTCAAATACCACCTTGATTGTGAACTTGGTCATAAGATACCAAAAAAAAAAAAAAAGTGGAAAAGAATAGATATGCACAAACAAACATTTATAGAGAGAGAGAGAGAGAGAGAGACAGAGATAGAATTTATTTAGTGCTTTAAATGCAGAAGTAACAACCTCACGAACTCGTGCGTCAGAGTCATAGCTCCAACGACATTGATGATACCCCAGTGACCACTTTGGTGGCATAAATACAGTACCTGGTGAGAAAATTACCAGTTATACTGGTAGTAAGTTACTATCCAGAAGTGGGAAACGACAACAACAATGGCAGAACACTAGCAAAGAAAAAAATATCTGCCATATCATCCAAAATCCAAATGTTTGCATTTTCTTGAACTGGTAAATACAGACACTACAATCTCCAGTGAAAATGAAGCAGCTATTTAAAGCACAAATGTATTAGAGGCCGAAAACGATAAAAAATTGAAAAGAATCAAAAGTACATAATTTAAGCATCCTCTCTCTTTCTTTGTCTCCAAGAACTATTACAGAAAATTACAGGAGAGCTGAATAAAAGCATTCGAAGACGTTATACAGTAGATTTAATGAACAAATTATAAAGTGCTTTAGAAGATTACCAACTGCATGAGATAAAGATATCAAAACATCAGTTGGTGAAGAAAATGGACCAAATGTAATGACAGGATATGATGATGGAGCAACAAACTTTATTATTGATTCTTTCTGCAAATTAATCTGCATAAAAAAAATAAAATTGACCATTACCGCAGCTATCCATTTGATAGTCATATACATGACAAAATGACATAAATAAAAAATCACAAGTACCTCACATCGTCGTGTTGTATCAGCAAGAACCCCTAGTGCCTCTCCACTTGGAAGAACAGCCAGCACCCAAGGATGCGATTGGTATAAGGACGTAGTACCAGGCCCATAACCCCAGGCATCCGTGTTCCATGTAAAAACCTGTTTATATAAGATAATTGCTCAATACATGAAGAACAAGAACAAAGTTTTCAGTGATCACAAACCAATTCAACTTACTCTCTTCCCCGTCCGTTCAAGCTGTCCACTAACTTCTCCGGTTCCATAGAATGAGGTACCGATTGGAAGCTAAATCAAAACAAAAATCCAATTACATCAGTGAAATGTGAAGCAAAATTTATAAATGAATAACCACAAATATCTACACAGAATAAAGTAAATACTTATGGTGAGGAAGACAATAAATGACGTTATGTAACTGACCTCAATTTGAACAATTTGTTGTCCAAGAACACATTCAAAAGTAGGGATATATGAAGGGACATTGTGGCTAGTCAAAATTGGTGTGTCCCTATCTTTGGGATTAACAAAAGAAAGACTGGGAAATGCTGCATTCCTATGATTCGCAATGCAATCATATCTGAAAACCCCTTCCTCTAGAACAGGCTCAAAAACCATATTTCCAGATTTCACATCAGAAGTCACGGCCATCTCTTCAAACTCAGCCATCGTAGACACTATCAACCTTTTGTTAATCCTCTTCTTTCTGCAGCCCGAATAACTTTATCAGGAATCTGCCCCGGTGATCAAAGAAAACTAAAGAATTACATATTAAGTTTTGGAAAGCACAAGTCAATTTTGTTAAGCAGAGTCAACCCAAATATCAGAAATAGACACTGACAACAAATTACACCGACAACAAATTACACCCCTCTTTCACAAAACTACCAATAGAATCAAACCCATTACTTTTAACAATCCCCCAATTCTTACATTGGAACAGAAATACACATAGATAGTGTAATCAACAGTTTATAGACAGTTCATGCATTTAGAAGCTACACCCAAACTCTACACATCATCATAAAACAACAATAACAAAACCAAGCATCATAAGCATTAAAATATATATATTCCAAGCCAAATGTGCATATTGTTATCATCATCTTAAAAAAACAACAACAACCTTGATCATACCAATAATATCTTCACTGACAGGGATAGGCCCATAGAGCCCACGGCCCACCATTCAAACCCCATTATACAACCCGGTTAGCCAAACCCAACACAGCTGGAGTCCAACTGGACAGGGAAGACCAATGATGCTCGGACAAGTGGCAGGCGCAGAGCAGACCACGTCAGCAGACAAAGATCTGCAAAGTTATTGCCACAGCACATCACCATTAATGCAACCCATCACCGCATTTATTGCGACAACACCCCTCAGCCGGAATGACACCCCCTCGCCCTGAACAAGGCGAACCACGCCTCAAGCTTTCGGCGGGGACAATCAGAACGACAGAGACAGCGAAATGATGACAGTTGGATATAAGCCAAACTCGAAGAAAAGAAGAAGTTAAGTTTTCCATCTCCTCTCTCTCTCTCTCTCTACATTTTTTCTGTCTATCACATTCTCTAATTCACACGCCGGAGGGTTCGCCGGGGGACTACCCCGTTCCCCGATTGGACTTGCTTGCAGGTTATCCAATGGGCTTGAAGAGCTTGGATCGGTCCAACCCATTCACGAGGACTCACTGTATCATCAGTTGGCGCCGTCTGTGGGAAACTGGTTTTACCCGTGCGCCAGTTGTGTTCATTGCCGCCGGAGACCCTTTTCCAACAACCTTTTTCACCTCATCCGTCACGTGCATGGTAACGACCAGATCCATGGCTTCCCACCACAATGCTGCTGATCACCAGACCGACCCCCCCAACCCGAACAACCCACCACAGTACTTCATTGAACTCACCAATAGCATCAACCGTATGGCCGAGCAAAACCAGGCCTTTTCCCCTTCTCCAAGGGGAGGAACAAAACCGTGCGGGGTCGCAGGGACGGTGGTCATGCGCCACAACACCCTAGCCCCAAAGCGGACAATATGTTGACACACCGGTTTCGTGCCTGGCCTCTCGCGGTGTGTCAACATATTGTCCGCTTTGGGGCTAGGGTGTTGTGGCGCATGACCACCGTCCCTGCGACCCCGCACGGTTTTGTTCCTCCCCTTGGAGAAGGGGAAAACGCCTGTTGACAGATGGAGGGGGCCAGTACGCTTATAAGGAGTGCAAGGTGTCCCTCCCTGGTCGATGTGGGATAGACCCAACATAACCCCCCAGCGGACTGGGCCGCGAACAGCGGGAGAGTTTGCCGGACGACCTGCATGGGCCACCAAACTGACGTGCCTGGCCTCTCGCGGTGTGTCAACATATTGTCCGCTTTGGGGCTAGGGTGTTGTGGCGCATGACCACTGTCCCTGCGACCCCGCACGGTTTTGTTCCTCCCCTTGGAGAAGGGGAAAAGGCCTGTTGACAGATGGAGGGGGCCAGTACGCTTATAAGGAGTGCAAGGTGTCCCTCCCTGGTCGATGTGGGATAGACCCAACATTCACTAACTTTACAGTTTTGACAAAACCCAACTAATTTCTCTTCCAATTGAGTGAAACTATCGTTTGAAGTGAATCGTATTCTAAACCAAATGTGCATATCATATTATAATCATCATCTTAAGAAACAACATCAACAACAATATTGATCATAATTGCTTCACTAATTTTAGATTTTGGACTGAACCCAATTAATTTCTCTTCCGAGTGAAACCCATCTTTTTAAGTGAATCAAATAATCGGAAAACAAATTCAAACTACAGCCTCACCTGATGGAATGCAACAGAGAAAATGCAATTGCTGTTGAATTTGTTGTTGCTGCGAAGTGGGTCTGAGGACCCGTGTTCAGTACCGTATTTGAAACTGATGAAACCCAAGCAAAGGAGGGTCTGAGAACCAGCGCTAGGCCTAGTTTGCTACTACTACTCAATAATGGTGTTGCTTCCATTGGGTTTTGTGCTCTAAAAACGTTATTATATAAATAATTGAATTAAATAATAAACTATTTGTAAAGATAAAACTGCTTATTCACGGGTTTTTGAAGATAACAACAATTGATGGACTTTAGTTGGTGAGATGAGATAGCACGTGAACCCACTTCTTAGAGTACACAGTACAGTCTCTCGAACGAGACAACTAGCTAGGGAGGAGTTCTAGCTTTTTCGCTGATCTCCACGGAAGTGACTTTTGGCCACACCTGTTGGGTTGGTGGTTGGCGTTGGGATGATAACAGGACGGGTTTTATGCGGGTCTCATTGCCCCGCTCCTCCCACTTCGTTGGGCCGGTATTGAGGTTAAAAATTTAATTTAATTTCAATTAAATAAATATTACTAAATCAAATTTTAAACACCCATGGTAACAATATAATAATCTAATTTTAATACATAAAAATAAAAATACTGTTTGTAGTTTTTATATTTTTTATTTTATTTAAATAAAATAATAATCTTTTTAATACAATGAGGATATGGTCATGTGTCAATTATGAGTCAAAATAATTATCCCTAATTCTTTGATGCTTGTGAAATAATTTGTTTTTATGATAAATCAAATATGATTAGAAGTCAGTTCAAAAATATATATATATATATGATTAGAAGTGATGTTAGATTTGGTTATTCTTGCAATGACATTTACAAGATCTTGAGACTTCGATCTAAGCCAACTTAAATTGGGTAGGAGAGTTCAAGAATTATATGTGATTTTGTACGGGAGCCAAATGTTTGACGTTATCCGCACTCCTCGTAACCAAGTTGCACTTCACTCCGATTAACTTGAGAACACAATGAAGGTGAGCTATCCGGCGGTGTGTTGTCGAAAAACTCCTCCGACAGTCAAGTTAGCACGCTTAGAGAGAGAGAAAAAAGAAAAGAGACAGAGTGGTAGTTAAGCTCTGACCAAAGGATGTTCCGGACCAGAGTATGAAGGCGCAGCACTGTTTATATAGTTTCTGCGTGTGCTTCTGTGCCCATTCCCCTTTGGATGCGTAGACCTGCTCTCCTCTCACATTTCCCTACGTGTCAACGCTAATACAACTAAACACCACCTAATGAAACCGCCAAATGGTATGGATGCGTACGGACAGCGAAATCTCCTTCCCGCAGTCCCGTGGCATTGCGTAGTACTCCCCACCAAGCTATGCTTGGTGTAGCACCGCGTCATCACCTTTCGACTGAGCTTCTTGTTCGATTTCCATGACAATTCTATACCGTGGCTCGACTAAGCTCCTTAGTCATGACCAAGCTCTTACTCGGTCTACCTTGATATTGAGAGGGCTAATTCCGTCTAACCCTATAAAGCACATATCTCATCTAGATTGGCAATCCGAAGTTGGCCAAACTAGACCGGACTGAGTCCTCGGTCCGGAACGCAACCAATGTCTGACCGAGTAAGGACTTGCCCCTGGCCCAAACCAGCTCGGCCCAATATTAGGTCGTAAACCTCTCCCTCAATTGCCCCCTAATTTTGTCTGCGCTAGCGTGACCAAGATTACCTTCTCGGCCGAGGTCACTCAACTACTCGGTTATCTACCTCAAACCATTCGCTGCGTTGAACGCTCGCTCGGCCTCATAACTTGCTCAATCAGCACTTCAATCTCTTAAACTATCTTTTCAAGACTGACACCAGTTGTGTCATCGACCCGTGGCATTCACTGATTGGCGTCGTGTCACTAACCCTGCTATTACGCATCGTCGCCTCAATTTCAAATTTTGGCGCCTCTTCTCCTCTTATACATATATCGCACGCTCCTTCATATTTCTTCTTCCATTGTTCATCTTCTTCTCAGACGACCCAATAATCCAGAGCACCCATCCTTCGAGTTCCACTGATTGTACTCATATCGGAACATTCTCTCAAGTCGCTTCTATTCTGCCACCTTCACTGGGGCTCCATCTCTCAGATTGGAGCTACGATCCATGCCCTAGCCAGTAAGTCTTCAATCCCTCCATTGTTATTCATACTCTTTTTTTCCTTGTGTTCTCAAACTCAACTCCCATAGATGAGTCTAGGATATAATAACAGTAGGTTTCATGGCTTCAAACGAAGTTAGGCTAGCTATATTTGCCCCTTTGTCCTTGACACTGTTCATCATCTTTTGTGATGAACAAGTGAAAATCTAGGGCCAACCGGGCTACAAACCTTCGTTTGATCCAAAATTATAAGTGAACTGAGAAAGTTCTTTGTTTATAGAACTTAAGTGAAAACCGAGCTGAGAAATGCGTTGTGCCGCTCGACCGAACTAATATCTGGTCCGCTTGAGTGACCGAGCTGTCAAGTTTACCTATCGAGACCGAGGCACTGTTGCGCCCGAAGTGACCAAGCTAAAGTCGAGCTCGTTTGCGCGCCCGCGCTATCACTTATACTTGGTTTTTAATTGCAGAGTCCTAGGGGACCAGACACACCAACATAAGGGCTTTCGAAGACCGAGCAACCACCATGCAAAAATTTACAAAATTAACACTGTCGTGCTGAACAAGTCAGCCTTCCATGGAGCGCTACCGCTTATTGGTTAATACGCTAGGCGTGTTGGCTGCGTTCCAAGAAGAGTACGATATTTCGGTCGATGTGCATCTGGAGCTCAGCGAGGAGGATATAAACCCATGGGGTATGTTGGAGTCCTGTCCCTTCACCATGCTAAGCATAGTCGAAGAAGGGTTACGCTTCCTTATGCAACCTTTGATCTGCGAGTTCCTACGACGCACCGGGCTCACTCCAACACAAGTATCCACCAACACTTTCAGAATCATAAACGACGTGGCTGAGTTAAATCACTGGCTTGGTTTAAATTTGGGTCTGGCCGAGATCTTGCGTCAATACACGCTCGGTCGAACAAATGACAGTTTTAACTATTATTTGAAAAATAAGATTGGGTAGAGAACGGTTAATGACCAGCACGCCGGACAAGGACATGCATGATAATGATTTCTTCTGGGTGTCCGGTAACTACGAAACAACTGATGGTGCCCAGTTGGTACATCAGCAAGAACTTCGATTCTTCTTGTAAGCCCATCTTTTTGACTGATTTATTCTGTCAATATTAATTATGCCAAGCTAATTGTCTTCCTTTTGCAACTATCTGTAGCTCGACTTTTTCACGCCCTCCTTTTGGAGAGCTCGAATTGGTCCTACAGTTTAGACTCCTGTCACGGTTCTGAATCTAATCTCACAAAGTGCAATGTGAAACTGATAAACACCAAAGAGTCTAATCCAGCAAATCATTTTGGAAAATCGATTTGGAATCAAATAATGCCAAAACTGGACTACTTTGCCAGATTACAGAATCGCCACCTAAATATTTTATTTTGGAGAATTTAGGAAACCCTAACTCGTGCCAAAGGCCACATGTCTGTCATCACCAAAATTACCTCGGCTTAGGAACTTGGGTACGAGAGGGGAAGGTCTTGAAATGAGCACCCTCACTCGCCTGATCAAATATCGACTTCTACTAATCATGATATGTTGTTTTATAAACCTCGTGTGTTCTTATTCCGGTTATTAGCTAACTTTACTATGTGACGCACACAAGCAAGTATAGACTAAGTTGCAAGACTTGGAACAATTCAACTCGTGTTTATTTTCGAAAATAGTTTGAATTTGCCACCCTCAAATGGGTTAAAATACGGATTTGTCACCAAACATGATGGGCTTAAAACATAATTTTGCTACAACAAAGTGGGCTTTAAAACGCACATTTGTTGAATTGTTCCAATTCAAACAATTAAGCCTTCAACCACGGGCATTCATGCAATTAATCATTTAAGCAAATAGCTTCATGGCAAGCATGCTATCATGGCAACACTCACATTCATGCAAGTATGCTAAAGCGTAAAAACTTACCGAGTACTCCAAGCCAAAACAAAAGCTAGTTAAAAAGAATACATGATCCTAACTATACAAGATGTCTAATGCAACACATGCAATATGAGATTAATAGGCTCGGCTACTAATATGACATATGATTTGATTCAATTCGATAACATGCTTTTAAACACGTATTCAAAGAACTATTGAATTTGCAATGCAGTTTGAATAATGCGCCAAGTCTCGATGCATGCAAGACAAATGAATGAATGCAAACATGCAAGCATAAAATATGCTAATCAAAACATGTCCCTAATCTAACCATCGAAAGCAGATAAATAAAAGGGAGAAAGACGCAGGGTTGGAAGACATACACACACGCACGCATACTTATTACAACATTATGCCCTCGCGAAAGAGGGTCCAAATGAATATGCTAAGCTAATCTAAGCTAAGCTAGGCAAACTAATCTAATTAAACTAATTAGACTAATTATTACAAACCAATCAAATAACTAGTAAACTACTTACTAATTATTACAACACTTAACTAATTAGCAAACTAGTTAATTAAAGCAGAAGTACACTAAGGTGTCGTTTGGTAACACTTACGTTTTTAGTTTTCTGTTTATATTTACAAAAATTTTAAAAACTCAAATAAAAACTTGTTTGGTAAATTTTTGATTTATAAATCAGTGGTCTCAGTTTATAAATTTGGCTAAAAAATGTAAACTCAAAAATGTGTTTCCGTTTTGAGTTTTCAATTTTTTTTTTTTTACCACCCAACACTAGCCACCACCCGCCGCCATTTTCCACCACCGTCTTCCGCCGCCACCACCACCCACCACCCACCTGCCATCACCACTCACCACCCACCTGCCACCACCCGCTACCACCCACCTGCCATCCACTCGCCACCACCACCCACCCCTCGCCGCCACCGCCACCGCCACCACCCACCTGTCATCCACCCGCCACCACCCATCACCCGCCACCACCTACCGCAATCACCACTCACCACCCACCAGCCACCACCACCAGCCACCTACTATCCACCTGTCAGCACCACCAGCCACCTACCACCCACCCGCTACCACCACCCACCACCCACCACCGCCACCATCACCCACCACCTACCCATCACCCACCTACCACTATCACCCACCACCCACCACCTGTCACCGTCACCAACCCACCTACCACCACCACCCGCCACCTACCCGCCATTCGCCACCCACCTACCATTACTACCCACCACCCGCTACCACCACTCACTACTCGCCATCGTCACCCACTTATCCACCATCACCACCCGCCACCACCACCCACCCGCCACCAACCACCACCACTCGCCACCCACCTGCCACCACCCACCACCCGCCACCGTCACCGACCTACCCACTATCACCACTCGCCATCTGCCACCTACCTGCCACAACCACCCACCACCCGCCACCACCACCACCACCACCACCCATCACCCGCCACCGTTACCCATCCACCCACCACCCGCCATCTATCCGCCACCACCACCCACCCGCCACCACCCACCACCACCCGTCATCCGCCACCCACTTGCCACCACTACCCACCACCCGCCACCACCACTACCACCACTACCCGCCACCGTCACCCACCCACCCACCCACCCACCACTACCACCACCACCACCACCACCACCTACCCGCCACCACCCGCTACCCACCACCCACCATCACCACTTTCCACCATCGTCTTCCGCGCGCCACTTGCCACCACTTGCCATTTCTCACTCTTTTTTATATTTTTAAAATTTTTTAAACATTTTATCAATTACCAAACGCGTTTGTAGTTTATGTTTTTCTAAAAATAAATAAAAACTAAACAAAAATCAGTTTATAAAATTTTTGTAAATATAAACTGAAAACGTAAATGTTACCAAACAAACCCTAACTAATTATGCAAAGGATTAAACTGCACTGCCACAGCTCTGCTTCGGGAAGTGGAGGATGCATGCACTCGGTTTACACCTTGAAAAGCCCTCCGGTTTTGCTCTTGAGAGGCTATGTTTGTAGGATTGAGCTTACTTCAAGAACTTTTTGCTCCACTTTACCAAACCCATGCTGAGGATTGCACCAGTGGCCTGTCGGCCATGATTGGTTGCTGCCAGCCCCCTACTAGCCAAAAATGTGCCTTGCCGACTAAGAGTGAGCCACTACCGACCACCAATGAGCCATTGCCGGCCACTGGTGTTTTGAATCACCACACTGCAACAGAACACAAATAGAGGAAAATGAAGGTTTTTTCAAGGGTTTATTTGTACTGTGCCTCTCCTTATCATCTCAAATCCTCAAAGGAGTGGCATACTTGGATCCAAAACCACCAACTAAGCATTTTCAATGCATGATGGCCAAGGAACCAAGGAGTACATTTTCATTATATGCAAAAAGTAAGACTCAAGACCACCACCTTATCATGAGTGATCAAAGGCAATGGAGACCAAGGAAAATGGCACATTTCATCACTATTGAGTATGAAATGTCCCATTTGCCTTGTGTTCGAATTAACGTCTGATCCGAACACATGCAATGCAACGCAATATGCTTATCTTGCTCAAGTTTTACTTATCACTTTTGTTTACTCATTTTAATTACCGATCCATTCTTTAATTGATTTAGTCCAAAAGTGAGTGTCCTCTAATGAGAGAGGGGTCAACCAAAGGATGACTTAAGATATGAGAGAGATCATGTCGTTGGTTAGTAGAAACCCTCAAAAGAGGATTAAAACCATTAAGCACAAGTCTCAATCTCAAGCTTAAACAAAACCTTAAGGCTAACCAACCCTCAAAGCAAATGAAAAAGTGAAGAAATGAGGAAGGTTGCAAATATTTCAGTATTGAAATGACATGCAAAATGATACTAGAACATGCAAGCAACTCATACACAACATGTTTAAAAGCCAAAAATGCCAAACTAGTGAAGATCACTACACTTATGGCATGCAATACAAAGCTCCAAAGGTACAAACACTTCAAAACAGTCCTTAAACAGCTTAAAAGGAGTTCTAAAACATGTTTGAAGTAAGCTAAAAAGTGCTAGAATAAGAGGCCAACTGTCACGACCCAAACCTGCCCCTATGGGTTTAGTACTGTAACCAGCCAGTAATTCGAGATTACCGAAGGCCTGCTTAATAATAATACAGTAAAATAGAGTACAGGGGCATGGCGGAAGCCAAAACAGTAAATAAACAATGTCCAATGAGCTGTGACAGTCTGCATGCAAAAAGACTTTTCATACATATATATAGTCAGTGACAAAAACAGTATGTACATATATACAATCATTCAGTTCAGGGACCCAGTCCCTATGAAACAATAGTAACAGTCTATACAGTTATACAAAATAGACACAGAGACAGATGGGGGAAAACAAAAACACCCCTAAGCCATAGCTTGGCAGGCTCGGAACCTCGCAGTGAGGCACAGTGGTTGGCTTGACAAAAAGGGGAGTCTAATCCATGCTCTTAGCTCCGGTCTGGTGCCTGAACACCTACATATATATATAAACAATGAGCTAAAGCCCAGTGAATAACATAATGCGTAAAGAGGTTAAGAATGAATGTCCTTACGGTAATGAAAACAGTTCATTAATTCAGTATATCAGTCATTCAGTCATATGTGGTACATCCATTAGCATAGCAGTACAGCAAACAGTAGGTCTTGAAAGACCGAACAGTCAATGATGGCCATCAATCAGTAAACAGTAGTGGTTCCAACAAGGGAACCGACAGAGATCTCTGTAACAGTAACAGTTAGTAACAGTAGTTGCTAAGGATGCCATAATACAGTTAAGAATATAGGACATACATTCATTCAGTTAACAGTAACAGTTCAGAAACAGTACAGTTTAATTGTTCAGAAGATAATCATTTTTGAACATATCTTTACACAGTTGTTACTCACAGAGTTCTGGGCTACAGTTAGGCTAGAGCGCGTCTCCAGTCGCCAACCCTACACAGTATACAAATTGAACACACACTAAGCTACACAGTTGGGAGAGATAATAATTTAATCCCTAATTGCCTTGGTGTGTTCTACATCTATATCCTCATTAAAATGCCTTAAACTAGGCCTAAGAATGCCTAGAATGAAATGAGGATGCAACGATGCACCTTTAAAAGTATTTTCAGAATTTCCAGAAAAATAGAGTCCCGCTCAAGCGTGGATTTCCCCGCTCGAGCGGACATGCAGACAAAGGTTCCCCGCTCGAGCGTCACTTTCCCCGCTCAAGCGAACTGTAAAATATGGCAAAAGTACTAGATGCTCAAAAATCACGCTCGATGGGCGCTCGACACCCGCTCGATCGTAAGACACAAGGTCCCGCTCGAGCGTCAATTATTCCGCTCGAGCGGACTTCAAAACAGTGCAAAGTACTGGGGGCACGAATTTCACGCTCGAGTGCCAGTAACCCCGCTCGAGCGTGAGTTCAAAATCTGGAATTCCCAGATTTGAACCTCAAGCTCAAATTCAACTTTTAGCAACTCAAAACTCGACCTCTTGGGCCCAATTTTTGGAAAACACTTGTAAATATATAGAATAACATGATTCAAAGCTCAATTTGTAAAATCAAGGCCCAAGGGTAGCTCAATTAAATCCAAATTTCAAACCAATTTTCATGGACATGAAGAATATGCAAACATGCATGAATTTAAACCGTTTTAAAGCTTCAATGCTTGCTCAAATGAGCTCAAATCTTGCAAAACATGATGACAACATGAACTATAACAATATTTTGAACATGCATGTGAGAAATTATGAACTACAACCTCAAAACTTCAATATATATACATGCATGCAACAATTAAGCTTCAACACAACAATTTGAGCCATAAATTGGCTCTAATCTACAACCTTGCTCTAAACCATGCAAGAATCAATTTAAACCCAAGAATGAGGAGATGAATTTCTACCTTAAGTCTTGAATTAAAGGTCTAGGAGCTCAATTGATCACAAACTCCTCCAATCTTCTCAATTTTCAAGCAATACAAGATGAAGCAAATTGAAATCACTCTTTTCCTCTCCCTCTCTCTCTCTAGTCGGCAATCACAAGGAACTTGGCTGATGAAATGTTTTGTTTACATGTATAACAAGGCTCAAGTATGTTGGCTAAGTGGCCCACTTAGTGGCTTTATGGTAAATAAGGCCAATTATGCAATTTAACTTATTTTAATCTAATTTAATCATACCATAACAGTTTTCAATTAAATATACCATAAAATCATATAAAATCTAATTAACGCAGAACATCAATCGTTTTCAGATTCGGCTGCCGATAAGGCCTTTAATTAGCAGTTTAAACGTAAAAACATGAACAGATAATCAAACAGGCAACAGATAGAAATGCAATTAAACAGAAACAGTCAATCAATCAGTTTCAGATTTCAGTCGGTTAGTTCAGTATTTCAATCAGTTCCATTACTTATCATAATCAGTCTCAATTTAGCAGTATTCGGTAGTTAATCGGTAAACAGTGACGAGGGTTGTTACAGTCTCCCCTCCTTAAAAAGAGTTTAGTCCTCTAAACTCGAATTACCTTCATTCTGGAAGAAAACAGGATTTAGTGGGAACAGTTCAGGATATCTTTTAGCCATGTCATCTTCCCTTTCCCAAGTGGCATACACGCCACCATGGTTTTGCCAGTCAACTTTCACTAACGGGATTTCTTTATTTCTCAACTTCTTGATTCGTCTGTTCACAATCTGGATAGGTCGTTCTTCATAAGCGTAGTCATCACTAAGCACTACACGAGTAGGTTCTATCACATGAAAAGGATCCCGAAGGTAGTCCTTCAACATAGAAATGTGGAAGACGTTGTGCATATGCTCCATTTCAAGAGGAGGCGCAACCTGATACGGCACAGGATTGATTTTCTCAATAATCATACGGTCCGACATATCTTGGCGCTAACTTGCCTTTGACTCCAAAACAAGTCTGGCCTTTCATCGGTGTCACTTTCACAAAAACATGATCACCTACTTCATACTCTCTGTCTCGTCTTCTGACATCAACATAACTTTTCTGTCTGCTCTGTGCGGTTTTCAGTCTCTGTTGTATCAGTTTTACTTTCTCAGTCGTTTCATATACAATCTTGGGCCCAAGCAAAGGCCCATCTCTAACTTTTGCCTAGCAAATCGGAGATCTACATTTTCTGCCATACAATGCCTCAAAAGACGCCATACCAATACTCGAATAATAACTGTTGTTGTAGGTGAACTCAGCTAAAGGCAAATGGCTTTTCCAGTTTCCTTGAAAATCAAGGACACACATTCTCAGTAAATACTCCAAAGTTTGGATGGTCATTTCTGACTGGCTATCTGTTTAAGGATGATAGGCACTACTTAGTCTCAGTTCAGTACCCAATGCAGTCTGTAAGCTTTGCCAAAATCTCGATGTAAACTTCGAATCCCTGTTAGAAACAATGGACACAGGCACTCCATGCAGTTTAACAATTTCATCAATATAGAGTATGGCCAATTTGTCCGCATTATAAATTGTTTTAACAGGTAGGAAGTGAGTAGATTTAGTCAGTCTATCAACAATAACCCAAATTGAATCCATACCTTTACTGGAACGAGGCAATCCCACAATAAAATCCATGTTAATATGTTCTCATTTCCACTCCGGTATCGGCAAGGGCTGCAATAAGCCTGCGGGTCGTTGATGTTCGGCTTTGACTTGTTGGCAATGAAGGCATTTCGATACAAAATCGGCAATTTCTTTCTTCATACTCGGCCACTAGAAATTCAGTTTCAAATCTTGGTACATTTTCGTGTTTCCTGGATGGATAGAAAATTTTGAGTTGTGGCCCTCTTTCAGAATTCTTCTTTTCAGTTCAGAATCATTCAGTACACACAATCTTCCCTGAAATTTCAGTACATTATTTTCAAATTTGAAATCCAGTCTTGGTTTAGATTCCCTTTCTTCGATGATTTTCTTCAAGAAGTCATCCAGTTGCTGTTTCTCTTTAATTTCTTCAATCAGTGCTGGTTGAGCAGAAATAGCAGCTAAGGTTCCACCTTGTTCTCTCAAAACAACTTCAATTTCAGATCTTTCAAGGTCACAAAGCAATTCTCTCTGCCCGGTGAGCAAACAGGCTAAGTTCCCAATCGATTTCTGACTCAATACATCGGCAACGGTGTTGGCTTTCCCCGGATGGTACAAAATCTGTAGGTCATAGTCTTTAATTAGTTCTAGCCATCTCCGCTATCTCATGTTCAGTTCTTTCTGTGTAAAGAAATATTTCAAACTCTTGTGGTCGGTATATACTTCACATGTCGCTCCATAAAGATAGTGACGCCAGATTTTCAATGCAAACACTACTGTAGCAAGTTCCAATTCATGGGTCGGGTAGTTCTTTTCGTGCGGTCTCAGTTGTCGGGAAGCATAAGCAATAACTCTCCCATTCTGCATTAAAACACATCCCAAACCCTTATGAGAAGCATCACTAAAAATGGTAAAACCATCCATACCTGAAGGTAGGATAAGAACCGGTGCAGTCACAAGTCGAGTTTTCAATTCTTGGAAAGCCGATTATCTTTTGTCAGTCCAGTCAAATGATATCTCCTTTTGAGTCAATTGTGTCAACGGTAAGGCAATTTTGGAGAAATCTTTCACAAATCTTTTGTAATATCTAGCCAATCCCAAAAAGCTTCGAACTTCTATAACATTTGTTGGTCTAGGCCAGTTTACTACAGCTTCAATTTTCTGTGGGTCAACTGAAATTCCATCTTTGCTAACAACATGCCCCAAAAACATAACATGATCAAGCTAAAATTCACATTTAGACAGTTTAGCATAGAGTTTCTGTTCTCTTAGGGTCTGTAGGGAAAATCTCAGATGATGTTCATGTTCTTCTCTAGTCTTAGAATAAATCAGGATGTCATCAATGAATACAACAATAAAGTCATCAAGGTATGGTTTAAAGATTCTGTTCATGAGGTCCATAAATTCAGCAGGTGCATTGGTAACTCCGGAAGGCATAACCAAAAATTCGTAGTGTCCATACCTCGTTCGAAAAGCAGTTTTGTCAATGTCCTCTGGTTTTACTTTCAACTGATGATATCCGGATCTGAGATCAATCTTAGAAAATACTTAAGCACCCTATAACTGATCAAATAAGTCATCAATACGCAGTAACGGATATTTATTTTTCACAGTTACCTTGTTTAATTCACGGTAGTCGATGCAGAGTCTCAGTGAGCCGTCTTTCTTTTTCACAAACAAGATAGGTGCGCCCCACGGTGAATTACTAAGTCGGATGAACTTTTTGTCTAACAGTTCTTGCAGTTGCACTTTCAATTCTTTCAGTTCAGTTGGAGCCATTCTGTAAGGAGCTTTCGATATAGGCTGTGTACCCGGAATCACATCAACGGTGAACTCAATCTCCCTATCAATCAAATCCCCCGGCAGATCATCTGGAAAAACATCTGGGAACTCTCTAACTATAGGAATACAATTCACATCAGTTTTGACATCAGTAGGTACAGTCAATACAGAACAGAAATACCCCTTACATCCTTTTCTAATCAATTTAACAGCCTTCACAGATGAAATCAAATATGGCGGAGGTACCATCCCACTTTCATTAAACACAAATTCAGGCAAACCTGGTGGACGAAAAACTACTTGTTTCGTTACATAGTCTATGGCGGCATGATATTTCGTTAACCAGTCCATCCCCAATATTTCGTTCCACCTCCTACTTCAGCTATCGGCCAGAGCTTAGGGACCATGATTGCCCCGGCCTCCATGGCCACTTCACATGCTGAGTCTCGCCAAGCTGGTAAGCAGGGTCGATCGGCTAACCGAGCTCGTGGCCAAGCTAAGCACTGAGCAGAAAGTGCAAAATGCTGAGTCCACTCCTTCGTAGAGGCCGGAGTTCAAACACCGAGGTAAAGAGATCTCGGCCAATACATTAATCAAGGGGGATAAGGAGCACCTCTTGGCTTTTGATTTATCAAAAGCGTTGTTGCTGCTGAACGACGTGACCGGGAGCCATCATGTGCCTAACACCCGGCTCGTGAAATCAACGATCAAGTCCATGACTAGAGTATGATTCAGAATTTCATCAACTCTCTGCTCGGTTTATTTCTTTGCTTGGTCTAACTTTCTTTTTCTTGCAGGCTATCCAAAAATAGCATCTCGTCATGGACCGAATCGTCAATTTGTGTCATAAAGTGGCCGAGCTGAATAACGTCGGCAAGAACGTCTCGGCTAAGCTCGGCCGAGCCAAGACCTCTCTCGAGATCGCCAATGCTGACAATGCCAGGCTTCTTGGCCAGTTTGGTAGGGCCGAGCAAGAGAGGGACGCTTTGAAAGCCGAGCTAGAGGCGGAGAAAAAAGCAAAGCAGACGGTCGTGGACGAGGCCAACAACCTCAGCTTCAAGGAAGCCGAAGATAACTGTACCAAACAAGTTGAAGCCACCAAGGACATCTTCTTCAAGTCCGGTTGGAAGGCTGCTTATGAAAAACTAGGCCAAGGATCTGAAACAGAGGTGTTCATGTCTCCTCCTCCCGTCTTCCTACCAGTTTATATGGTGCCTTATGCCAATGAAGTCTTTAACTCTCTGCAAGAGAAGGCTAAGGACGAAGTTGAGGAGGAGGCCGAGGGGGAGGCCGACCAAAAGGAGATCGGCGATAAAGAAAAAGCTATCATAGTCGACCTGGAGGCCGCTACAGAGGGAGCCAAAGATGAATTCGCCGACCTCTCCCCCCTAGTTTAATCATGAATTCTCCATCTTTTTGCTTTGAACTTTTGTAACTAAACTACAAGCCCCTTCTCTTGTACTTAAATCCTCCATTAATGAAAGTCTTTACCAACTTATCTCTTGTATTCTGGCAATATATGTTGTGTTTCTTCCCTATAACCGTGCAACACATACTGGACAAGCATTAAGTAAATTAACCGGACAAATCATCACGGTCAAATTGAAGTTGAACCAAACGTTGTAGACGCGCCCGTGGGCTTCCATCTAACAGTTCGGACTCCCTTTGTGTTACGATTCTCAATCTGAACGAAAGAGTCCAAATCTGGCAAATCGTTTGAGAAAATAGATTTTTGAAAAGTAGTGCCAAACATGGACTGCTTTGCCAGATTACAGAGTCGCCACCTAAATATTTTAAAATGGGAAATTTTGGAAACCCTGACTCAGTGCCGAAGGCCACGTGTCCGTCATCACCAAAGTGGTCTTGGCTCGGGAGCTTGGGTACGATCGGGGAAGGTCAGCTATGAGCACCCCCTTTCGCCCGGTCCGAAGACCGGCCTCTACTAACCGTGATATCCATTTTTGAAAACTTTATGCGTTCTTATTCTAATTATTAGTCTAGAATTACTATGTTATGCGCACAGCAAACAAGTATAGACTAGATTGCCTAACTTGGAAATAAACATTGCATATCCGTTTTGTCTCGAAAAACTTGTTAGATTTTGCTACTCGCAAGTAGGCTAAAATACAGATTGCAATGAGTTGTTCCAACTCAGACAATCCAACCTCCACCCACAGGCATTCAAACAGTAATATCACATAAGCATTTAGCCGCATGGTAAGCATACTCTCATGGCAAGACATTCACACGCATGTGGTATGCTAAAGCGTAAATACTTACATCGTACTCCGTGCCAAAACAATAAACTAGTTAGCAAAACATGCATGTCCCTAGGTCATGTTAGATGGCTAATGCAACACAGGCATAGATGTAATCTAGAGTAGGCTCAGCTAACCCTAAACATGGCACATGAGATGCAACAACTATCACGTATTCAATTTGGAATTGAAAGTACGATGCAGTTTGCGTGATGTGCCGAGCCCGATGCATGTAAACGAATGCATGAATGCACGCATGCATTGCATAAGGTATGCTAAAATAAGTATGTGCCCTAATCTACCATCATAAGCAGGTAAATAAAAGGGAGAAAGAAATGGGTATTGGAAGACATACACCCACTCACACACACTTATTACAAATGCGCCCTCATTCGGAAGGACCAAAAGAATAATACAGAACCGAATAACTAATTAACCACGCAAGCTAATTAATTATTACAAATCAACTAAATTAATTAAATAAAATAATTAATCTAATTAAACAGTAAATCGCCTCGGGATGAGGGCCAAATGTAGCACGCGCTCGGGACTGGCTCGGAATCGCACTGTCATGCATGATTTGCCTCTGTTTCCTCTGCTTTCCTCCTTAGAAAATTACCAAAGTCTCAGGAGTGCTTCTCAGGGCACTGGGAAGTACCACCGGCTAGGGTAGAGCACCACCGGCTGAAGAAGGAGGCCACCGGCACTAGATGGAGCTATCGGCTGGCGATTGACTGCCGGTCGGCACTAAATAGTGCCGGCCGGTACTTAACACCTGCAGAACCTGCAACTCACAGCAGCAGAGGACAACAACATGCATGACAATGTAATTCAAGCCATTTATGCACCAAACACATCCCTTATCATGTTATCGACTCAAAGGGACATGTGCCTCGATTCCCGGACCACCAATCGCGCATTTCCGTGCATGATGGCCCTAAGAACCAAGAGTGCAACTTTGATTTCAAATGCATGCAATGCAAACAAGCAAACAAGGGTGCTCAACCTCCATCATACTTCACTTCAAGAGGCCAAACATGCACAATACAAATGCAACCCTAAACATGTCAACTAGGCATGTAACATGGACTATGCAATGTGTTCATACAAAGGGTTCAAGCAAGCATGCAAGGTAAGCATGCAAACCAATGGAAGGATGGTCTTATACATGAATTAGGCAACTCAAATAGTCCTAAAATCAGTGGCCAAAGTGCCTAGAAATGGAGACTAAACACACACACACATGCAAGTGTTATGATCCAAACCCAAGGCATAAACATGGCAACTCCTAAGCATACTTGGAGATACCAAACAAGGACAATGAGCATGCATTGTAAAGCTCTGAAAATCATGTTAAGCATGGTGCCAAACCAAGTCGAAGATAGACCAAACAAAGCATGCAAATGGTCCAAGCATTAAGGCAAGCCAATGAGGCTTTGAACCACACCTAGCACAACCACTCATGGCAATACTTTAAGCAACTAAATCAGAGTTTTAACACGTAAAACTAAGCCCAAAAGACCACCTAGATGACATCTAAATGACTCAAATACAAAGGCATGCAAAATGACCAAAACATGGGGGCATACAAGACATGCTTTTGAGGCATTAAAGAGACAACTAAGGCAAGCATACAAGCATACCAAAAGGTCTGAAATAGCATGCTAGGTGGTTCCAAACCATCTAAAATGAAGCAAACATGGCATGCTACACATTCATGCCCTTGAGGCCAACAAGCCAAATGTAAAGAGGCTATATGATGCATGCCAAGATTGACCAAGACAACTTAGGATAGAGCTAAAACATGTCAAAATAAGCATACAAGCTTCATGGATCTAGGCCTAAAACATGCTAGAAAGAAGGCATACAAACCTAGAGCAAGTTAAGGCAATACAAGGCATTACAAAGCAACCATGCAAAACATGCAAGGGGTACTAAAACCAACTTAGAAACATGTCATATCATGGCAATATAAGCATGAAAAACAAACCAAACATGCGCAACACACAACCAAACATGGTGCTCCTTTGGAGGCCAAAATTTGCTCTTTTCAAGGACATCAAGGAGAAGGGGTGGCCCTCCCCTTTTTGGAGACTTTATGGCACCATCTCCACCACTGAAATCCCTCAAGATTTCAGTGGTGGAGAGGCCCAAGCATCAAAGTCTCGGAACTCTCACAAAATGGCCTAAAAATGGCCCTTTTCAAGGCCTAAGGGTGGTCTAACCTACCCAAACCACCAAGCACTCTTAATAAACAATGAAGAGGCTTAAAAAACAGAACTTTTATGTGTTAAAGACTAAGCACAAAAACTGTTTTAAACTAGGCAAAAATGGAGTGCAAGAATGGGGTAAATAAAGCAAGTTTCTTACCCTTGATGATCTTCGTCACAAATGTTGAAGTTGTTGGTTCTTTGAGCTCCAAACCAGTCAAGAACACTAAGAACAAGCCCTTGGACCCTCAGCAACCAAGAGGAAGGTGAAACACTAGGTGCTTGTGTGCAATAGTATGAACTAAAGCACCTAGTGTACAAAATAAGCAAGGAAAAGAGAGATAGGATAGATATAGGATTTCTAACCTAAAACCAGAGCTTCTTCTCTGTCTAAAATATCTAACTCCCTAATTTTTTCTAACCCTTGAGCCAAGAGAAGAGCCTTTTTTTGTATAGGCACAAAACTTACAAGTTAAGCAAGCCTAAAGGCTCATCCCTCCATACACGTGTATGGAGGGGAAACAAGCACCAGAAAGCTGTCTGAAAATATCTCCAACAACAGCTGTAAAGTGGTCGGCAGGGCAAAATGGTCATTTTGCCAAAAAGAGTGCCGACCGGCACAAAACAGTGCCGACCGGCACAAAATAGTGCCGGTGGCAACACCAACCAGCCGGTGTCCTCTAGCCACAGCCGGTGGTATGTGGGGATGCCTCAGAAGGCATTCCCTGCCCCTCTAAGGCAAAGCACAAGTGTTTGGTGCAAAACCAGACACAAAACAGTCAAGTTCGGAGGTCCTGAGGCAAGGCGCGTAGCCGAGAACTCCGGGAACTCCAAACAAACACAAACATGGATAATCACCGAGTGTTCAAGCGGTGACATCCAAGTCTTGAGGACGGTCAAAAATGGGGTGTCTACAAACGTCAACATTCTTTAACAAAGCATCAACTTTTTGAGTCGGGCAAAATCACCTCGACTGAAAGCTTAGAGTTGAACAATTCACTAACTCCTTTACCGAGCAAAACCATATCAGCTAAAAGCTTAGAGTTGGTCAATTAAAATTATCTCGGCTAAAAGCTTAGAGTTGAACAATTTACCAATTCCAATAGCCGAGCAAAATCATCTCGGCTAAAAGCTTAGAGTTGAACAATTCATCAACTCCAATGGCCGAGCAAAATCATCTCGGTTAAAAGCTTAGAGTTGAACAATTCATCAACTCCAATGGCCGAGGAAAATCATCTCGGCTAAAAGCTTGGAGTTGAACAGATCATCAACTCCTTCAGCCGGGCAAAATCATCTTGGCTAAAAGCTTAGAGTTGAACAATTCATCAACTTCAATGGTCGAGCAAAATCATCTTGGCTAAAAGCTTGGAGTTGAACAATTCATCAACTCTTTGAGCTGGGCGAAATCACCTCGGCTGGAGGGCAGTTGCCCCTTTGCTCATTGTAATTCATAACAATTTTTTTGTGTACAGTAATTTATTTCTATTACATATAGCTTTCACGAATTCACATGGTGACTGATAGAATTACATTGGTAAATGAAGGGGAATACTTGTCCTTTACAAAAAATTACATTCAAAGATTGAAACTAAAAATAATACAACTTCAGGTTGGCTGCGTTCCATGGCCAGGGTTTAGCTATGCTATCCAAATTTTCTAAATGGTATGCCCCTTTGCCCGCCAGACCGGTTATCTTGTAAAGCCCTTCCCAGTTTGCCCCTAGCTTCCCTTCGCCCAGCACAAGAGTGTTGCCCATCACCTTCCTTAAGACCCAATCCCCGACCATGAACGGTCTGGGGTGAACTACTTTGTTATACTTTCTAGATAGTTCTTGTTGATACGCTGTGGCACAGATCATGGCCTTTTCTCGGCGTTCCTCTACCAGGTCCAATTCTAAGGCAATGACTTTGGCGTTTAAGCCAGGCTCAAAATTCTCGCTGCGAATTGTGGGCATACCGATCTCCAGTGAGATGATTGCTTCCATGCCATATGCCAAGGCGAAAGGCATTTCCCCGGTTGAGCATCTTGGTGTTGTTCGGTAAGTCCAGAGAACATTTAGAAGTTCCTCGGCCCGCTTTCTTTTGTCTTTCTCTAACCTTTTCTTTAGCCCATCTAGGATGGTTTTGTTTGATGCTGCGGCTTGGATGTTGGACTGAAGGTTGGCTGGTGTGGAATTATAGAATTCTCTCTTTAGTTCCTCACAAAATCTTCTGAACAATCGCCTATCAAATTGGGTGCCATTGTCGGAGATCAAAGCCTTGGGGACGCTAAACCGCGTTATCACGTTCTACTAGACAAACTTCTTTACATCCTTTTCTTTAATTGTCGGCAAGGGCTCTGCGTCGACCCATTTGGTGAAGTAATTTTTCGCAGCTATAAAGAACTTGCGGTTTCCCGGTGTGATTAGGAGTGGTCCCACTATGTCAAGCCCCCACATTGCAAAAGGCCAAGGACTTATGAGAGGTAGGAGCTCTCTAGCCGGCTAATGAATTTAGTGGGCGAACTTCTGGCATTTCTCGCATTTTCTCACATATTTTTGTGCATCTACCTGTATGCACGGCCACCAGTATCCTTGTGAAATAGTATAGTAAGCTAAAGATCTCCCACCGATATGACTTCCACACATGCCTTCGTGGATCTCGTAAAGGAAAGCATCGACTATGTTTGGGTGAACACACTTAAGGTATAGACCGGTGAAAGACTTCTTATACAAAGCACTGGATGGAGAGAACCAAAACCGCTCAGACTTTACCCCGGATTTTGTGTGCCTTTTTCTTGTCGGTCAGCCGGATCATTTCTTTAAGGAAAAGGATGATAGGGTCCATCCAAGAAGGGCCTAGCTCGATGCAGAGAACTTCCATTTGCTCAAAGTCTTCAACACTGGGTCTTTGGAGGAATTCAATCAAGAGAGGGCTGGGGGTATAGACACCCTATTTTTTACGGCCTTCCAAGACTTGGATGTTCTTGCAGATACATCCGATGACGAGTCTGATTGCTCGCCAAGTGCTCGAAGTCCTCAGCGAAACGCCACAGGTTTGAACCTTTCAAACCCTGCATCCATTTTGTCTCCTTTTTGGACCATGTCTTGGTCTCTTCCCCCTGTAGTCTTTGGTGCCCTGTCAGCCATCTACGAGGGCTGCCGTCTAGAGCTTCTGGTCTGCTGGCCATTAATGTGCCTTGTTAGCCATCAATGATGCCTTGCCGGCCATCACTGATGGCCTGTTGTAGACGCGCTCCCAGGAACTCTCCGATATCCGCGCGGGCGAGGGCACGAATTCTCGTTTTGTTCTGAGCTACTACAGTTCGGACTCAATGTAACAGTTCTGAATCTAATCTCGCAAAGTGCAATGCAAGACTAAGAAATCACCAAACAGTCCAAATCCGGCAAATCGTTTTTGGAAAACTGATTTTAATAAAGAAGTGTCAAACATAGACTGCTTTACCAGATACAGAGTCGCCACCTAAATATTTTATTTTTGGGGGAATTTAGAAAACCCTGACTCGTGCCGAAGGCTACGTGTCCGTCATCACCAAAGTTACCTCGGCTCGGGAACTTGGGTACGAGAGGGGAAGGTCATGCAATGAGCACTCCCGCTTGCCCGATCAAAGATCGGCCTATACTAAGCATGGTATTTTATTTTTGAAAACATATGTGCTCTTATTCCGGTTATTAACCTAGAATTACTACGTGATGCGCACGGCATACAAGTATAGACTAGATCGCCTAAGTTAGAACAAAACATTGCATATTTGTTTGAAAAAATAGTTTGAAATTTGCTACTCACAAGTAGGCTAAATTAGGGATTTGATGAATTGTTCCAATTCAAGCAATCTAACCTTCACCCACAGGCACTCAGGCAGTTAATCACATAAGCAGTTAGCCTCATGGCAAGCATGCTAACATGGCAACGTACACATCTCATACAGTATGCTAAAGCGTAAACACTCACAGTGTACTCTGAGCCAAAACAAAGAACTAGTTAGAAATCATGCATGATCCTAGTTCATGTTAAAATGGCTAATGCAACACATGCAAAAAGGTACCTAAGATAGGCTCGGCTACCTAGAATGTCATGTGAAATGCAACTTGATAACATGCTGCTGAACACATATTCAAGTAAATGTATTGAAAATACAATGTAATTAGTATGATGCGCTGAGCTTGGTGCATGAAAACAGATGAATGGATGCACACATGCAAAGCATAAGGTATGCTAATCGAAATATGCCCTAAAACTAACCATCGTAAGCGGTTAAGTAAAAGGGAGAAAGAAATGGGGGTTGGAAGACATGAATCACACACACGCATGCTTATTACAACAATTGGCCCTCTCGAGGGAGAGTCCGAATAAGAAGCTAACTAGCTAGTCTAAGTTAATTAAACTAATTATTACACAACGAATAAGCTAATTAACTAATCCTAGTTAACTAACTATTACAAAACAGACTGAATAGTTAAACGCAGTGACTAGCTAATCTAAGTATGGCAGCTAAGGAAAGCAATAAAATAGGAGCCTCGAGGCGAGGAGTTTATGCATGCTCGGTCGCCTCGTTCGGAAATCCAACGCGATGCCCCGACTTGCCTCTGTTTTCAATTGTCCTCAAAACCTTGCACCAAGCTCTAGAAAGCTTCCAACTCACCTTGGGAATCTGTGGGAGGGCTGCCGACCAGTTGTTGAGGAAGGAGACCACCTGCCGACCACTTTCTGTATTGAAAAACCAGAAAAAGTGATTGGCCAACTAGTAATGCTGGTCGGCTGACCACTTGTTGCTGCCAAACTGCAATTTGCTGTAACAGAAAACAAGAAAGGGCATGGCATTGTATTTGCAAGGTATGTGTGCACAACCACCCTCCCTATCATTTCATGAGCTCAAGGGAGTGTGGTTCTCGACCCTCGGGCCACCAATCGCGCATTTCAATGCATGATGGCCGAGAGGCGAAGTTGCACTATTCAATATGAAAATGAATGCACAAGTAAACACATAAGGCCTAGAACTCTATCATGTATGATCAAGAGTGTCGGCGACCAAGAATTGAGGCACGTTTCATCACTTTAAGTATGAAACGTCCCTTATTTCCCGTGTTTGGACTAACACCTATTCCAAACACAATGCAACACATAACATGGCATGTTAAGCACAATGCAACTCAAGCATGCAACATATAATGTAACATAAGTATGCAATCATGCAAAGGACAAATATACTAATCACAATGCAATGCAACACAAGCATGTACAATGTAAAGAACAAGGCATACTCAATGCAATGAACAACATAATATTCTAAACACAATGTAATGCATGCATGCACAATGCAATGTAACAAGGGTAACTTATCAATGCTAGGGACATGCACAATGCAAAGAACTACATGGCATACACAATGCAATGTACAATAAGCATGCAAGCAACGTGCAAATAAACATGTTAAATGGACTTAAACCAAAAGGGGTAGACCTCAGTCATGCCCAAATTAGTGGCCATAACACTAAAACAAAGGCACAAAATACAAAGCATGCATGCATAATGCATTGGCCAACCAAGTAGGCCTAAGAGCACAACCCTTAAGAAGGCTCAAGGAGTGATAAATGTGGAAGTGTAACAACACTAAATGCACTGAGATTAAGTAAGAAATGATGCCAAATCATTCAAACAAAGCAAGCATAGCATGCAAAGGTCCTAAAGCATGAAAGCTAATAAGGAGGACTACAAAGGGGCATGCAATACATGGCACACATGCATGAACCAACCACAAACAGAGCTCAAGTAGGTCAAGACATGGACCAAAGCATGCTAAGATGGAGGCTCAAAGGCCTAGGCAAGATGGCATACATGCTAGGCCATAAGTAAGGCAACAATGCACAACACTTAAAGGCATTCAAAGCATGAAAGAAGTGGGAACATGACAATGCTATAAGATCTGAAATGAAGTATTAAATGATGCCAAATCATCTAAATAGCTCAAAGATAGCATGCATGAGTCAACAAAATACAAAGCTAGCAAGGCTAATTGCACTACAGCTATACAAAGCATGAAGGATATGGAAAAAGCAACCCAAAACAGTCCTAGAACATGTCAAAATGATACTAAAACATGCATGGAAGGAAGCCAAAACAAGCTAACATGAAGGGCATAAGGCATGATGCATACAAGGCAAATAAGGTAAATTACATTGCACTGTAGACACCCCATTTTTGACCGACCTTAAGACTCAGATGTCACCGATTGAGCGCTCGGTGATGTTGCATACTGTGCTCGTTCAGAAGTCTCAGAGTCGTGGCCGCGCGCCCTGCCTCCGGGCTTCCGAACTCTCTTTCGTGCCTTGTCTCGGTTTGCGAACCAGACTCGATTTTCTCTGTTTTCTTTCCCGAGGGGAGGGAGTGGTCCCGTAGACTATCTCTCAGTGGCCGTGGGCTACTTTTCGTGACCGTAGGCCATTTTTCCCATTTCGGATCCCGGTTTTCGGTTTTCGGAGCCGTTAGGCCGTGTGCCTCGGTTCGGGACCGCCCAACCATCTCCGTTTTCTCCGGTTTTTGGCATGCATCTCATTTACTCCCATTTAAGGGACACTGGGGGCTCAGAAACCCACTTCGCAGCCGAACACCACTTCCGGTGCCCGGCAGCCCATTTTCGGGATCCCGAACCGCGCGGTTTTGGCCCCGAGCATTCATTTTGCATCGATGTCTGTTCATTTTTGGCAGACACCTCTGTTTGGTCCTTCCGAAGGACACTGGGGTCTCTGAGACCCACTTCGCAGCCGAACACCACTTCCGGTGTCCGGCAGCCCATTTTCGGGATCCCGAACCGCGCGGTTTTGGCCCCGAGCATTCATTTTGCATCGATGTCTGTTCATTTTTGGCAGACACCTCTGTTTGGTCCTTCCGAAGGACACTGGGGTCTCTGAGACCCACTTCGCAGCCGAACACCACTTCCGGTGCCCGGCAGCCCATTTTCGGGACCCCAAACTGCGCAGTTTTGGTCCCGAGCATTCATTTCGCATCCGTTTTCTCCGGTTTTTGGCAGAGACCTCTATTTTAGCATTCCGAGGAACACTGGGGTCTCAGAAACCCACTTCGCAGCCGAACACCACTTCCGGTGCCCGGCAGCCCATTTTCGGGACCCCGCGCGGTTTTGGTCCCCGAGCTTTCGTTTTGCATTAGTTTTTGTTCAATTTTGGCAGGTACCTCTGTTTCATCATTCCGAGGAACACTGCGGTCTCAGATGCCCACTTCGCGGCCAAACAAAATCTTTTGTTTTTGCCCTCAAAATATCTAGATATTTTGCCTTCAAAATATCTAGATATTTGAGGAAAGATATTTTCCATCTTTTTGGCTATAAAACCAGCAACTTCCAGCTGGGGGAAGGGTTAGAGAAACCTTTTGGGAGCTCCATACACACGGCTCATCTCTCTCTCCATTTCCAAGCTTCAAACATCCAAGGTTCTAGGCCATTTCTTCATCATCTTCAAGCACAACCACCACCAATCCATTTCCAGCAGCTAAGGGAGCTTTCTAGCAGCTAGGAGGCACCACTTCTCAAGCAAAGAAGCAGCCAAGACTTGTCTACAAGGGTGAGTGGTCATTTCCCTCTTTTCTAGCTCATTCTTGCACCAATTTCTTAGCCCACTTGCTCACTGTTTTGAGCTCCGGCCCTAACTGAAAGGGGCCTTATTTTGAGCTATTCTACATGTTTGATTAAGGGCTCAACCCCATTTGAGAGCCCCATTTGGTACTTGTTTCAATATCATCTTATATGTCAATATTTTGCATTGAATATTTGGCCTATGTGTGATCTGTGTTCGAGCCTGCAATAAACTGATTTTGGGCCTATTTTGAGCCCCTCTTAAACATTGAAGAAGGGCTCAACCATGTTTGGTGACTCTATCATGCATCTCCTTTGTAAATCCTCCAAATTACCGTAAACTTGCATGCTTTTTTTAGCTTATGTGAATTTATTTTTGGAGCATGCTATAAACTGATTTTGAGCCTATTTTGTGTCCCTCTACAACATTGTAGAAGGGACCAATCTTGTTTGGTGTCTCCATGAATGGCCTCTCTTTGTATCTCTCTTTGGTCATGTTTTGCATGCTTTGTTAGACTTATTTGGCTCCGGATTTCAGCCTTCATCAGGCTTAGAAAGAGCCTTATTTTTGTCTCCTTGTCTTTCTTTGTTAAGGGCCTTAAGCCATTTGGTGTTTGGTTTTGGTACTTCATGTTGTATCCATCAAATTTTCCGTAAATTTGCATGTTTGTTTAGGCCATTCTAGCTTCTGTTTCTGGCCTTCATCAGGCTTAGGAAGTATCTTGTTTTGGCCTATTATTTGTATTTTATTAAGGGTCTTAGGCCATTTGATGTTTTCTTATGGTACCTTATGTTATAGCCCCTTTTGGTCCATATTTTGCATGCTATGCTTGCCATGTCTACACACTGTTTTGAGGGATGTCATCTACTGTAAATGTGAATATTTTTGGCTCATCTTTATTGTTGTAGAACTGATTTTTTGGGTTTGAGCATTGTACATACCACTTGCTTTGTAATTCCCCTCTTTTACCGTATTTTTGCAAGCTTTTGTTTCCATACTTGTGAGCATTATTTGGCCTTGCTTTGTGCTAATAAAATGCTAGTTTAGGGGCTGCCTTGCCACTGTTTTTCATTCCATGTCCATATTCTGTATGTTTAATAGGGCTGTAGGCCATTTCGGGTGCATTTCATCGCATTTTGGGCATCGGTTGCAATTTTATCATAATTTGGGGGCTGTTTTTGCATTATCTTAGTTGCTGAATTTTGCATCTTCCTTATGCCATTTGCTACATCTCATTCGCATGTCATTTTGGTGCTTTAGAGCCTCGCCTCGGTTTGCATGCCCGTGTGCACGCATTTCGAGGCACTTCATTTTTATCCGACGGCAGCCTATGTGAGTGTGGTTGAGGCCCTCTCGTGTTGGCATAAGCCCAATTTGCATTTTCATGTTTGTATGCCATTGCCTCGGTTTGCGTGCCCGTGTGCACGCATTTCGAGGCACTTCATTTTTATCCGACGGCAGCTTATGTGAGTGCGGCTGAGGTCCTCTCATGTTGGCGTAAGCCCAATTTGCATTCCGTATGCCATTTCATTCCATTTTGTCATCGCCTCGGTTTGCGTGCCTATGTGCACGCATTTCGAGGCACTTCGGTTTTATCCGATTTACATTTTGTCATCGTCTCGATTTGCGTGCCTGTGTGCACGCATTTCGAGACACTTCGGTTTTATCCGATTTGCACTTCATATCATCGCCTCGGTTTGCGTGCCCGTGTGCACGCATTTCGAGGCATTTCAGTTTATCCGATTTGCACTTCATGTCATCGCCTCGGTTTGCGTGCCTGTGTGCACGCATTTCGAGACACTTCGGTTTTATTCGATTTACATTTTGTCATCGCCTCGGTTTGCGTGCCTGTGTGCACGCATTTCGAGGCACTTCGGTTTTATCCGATTTGCACTTCATATCATCGCCTCGGTTTGCGTGCCCGTGTGCACGCATTTCGAGGCATTTCGGTTTATCCGATTTGCACTTCATATCATCGCCTCGGTTTGCGTGCCTGTGTGCACGCATTTCGAGGCACTTCAGTTTTACCCGATTTGCATTTCATATCATCGCCTCGATTTGCGTGCCCGTGTGCACGCTTTTCGAGGCGTCTCATTTTTATCTCATTTTCATAGCATTGAGCATGCTAGGTTGTATATTAGTTGCATTTCATGCATATCATGCATATCGCACGGGAAACGAGGTACATTCCGTACTCCGAGTGACGGAGTGTGTCTCAATTCCCCAGTTACCGACACTCCGGATTACCCATGATGGAGTTAGGTTTTTGTTGTAGCATTCATCTGGCATTCATCTGATATTGAGTTGTGCAATTCGGTTCCTCGGCCATCATGTATCGATATGCGTGATTGGTGGCACGAGGATCGAAGCATGCATATATTTGTGAAATACACTGCTGTGCCCTTTTCCTGCTCTCTGTTGCAGCAAGATGAAGGATCAACAACTTTCCGGAGTCCAGCACGCATTTCGAGAAACAGTGCAAACAGAGGCTAATTTGGGTATCCCAGTGGATTTCCGCGCCAGAGCAGCCCAGCATACATCATTCATCAGAAGCAAGGCAGCCCCTGGCTTGCATGCCAGCTTTACAGCTTTCTTAGTTTAATCTGTACATTAATTAGAAATCTGTAATATTCTTTTATTCGGGTCTGTATTATTATTTTATTCGGACCCTCTGTGCGAGGGCAATATTGTAATAAGGGTGTGTGAGTGTGATGTATGTCTTCCAACCCCCATTTCTTTCTCCCTTTTTATTTATCCGCTTACAATGGTTAGATATAGGGCATATTTCAATTAGCATACAGTATGACAGCATGTTTGCATCATTCATCTGTTTTGCATGCATCGGGCTCGGCGCATCATACAAACTGCATCTGTATTTCAATTCCAAATTGAGTACTTGATAGCTGTTGCATCTCACATGTCATATTTAGAATAGCCGAGCCTGCTATAGTTACATCTTTGCATGTGTTGCATTAGGCATTCTGCATTTTTAGGATCATGCATGATTTCTAATCAGTTTCCTGTTTTGGCTCGGAGTACTCTGTAAGTTTTATGCTTTAGCATCCTTGCATGCGTGTGAGTGCTGCCATGATAGCATGCTTGCCATGAGGCTATGTGCTTATATGATATAACTGCCTTGAATGCCTGTGGGTGGAGGTTGAGTTATCTGAATTGGGACAATGCATTGACTGTTTGTTTTAAGCCCACTAGATAGTGGCAACATCATGTTTTCTAAGCCCACCTGAGGGTGGCAAATCCGCATTTTAGCCTACTTGCGAGTAGCACACCATTTTCAAACAAACAAACATGAAATGTTTTGTTCCAATTCAGACGGCCCAGTCTATACTTGTTTGC
Source organism: Camellia oleifera (assembly GCA_022316695.1). Taxonomy (NCBI): domain Eukaryota; kingdom Viridiplantae; phylum Streptophyta; class Magnoliopsida; order Ericales; family Theaceae; genus Camellia; species Camellia oleifera. The sequence continues at coordinate 110,224,228 of CM039318.1, forward strand.
TGCGAGCATCACATAGTAATCTAGGCTAATAACCGGAATAAGAACTCACAATGTTTTCAAAGACAGATATCATGGTTAGTAGAGGCCGGTCTTTGACCGGGCGAGAGGGGGTGCTCACGATGTGACCTTCCCTAATCGTACCCAAGTTCCCGAGCCAACTTTGGTGATGACGGACACGTGGCCTTTCGGCACCGAGTCAGGGTTTCCTAAATTTCCCATTTTAAAATATTTAGGTGGCGACTCTGTTATCTGGCAAAGCAGTCCATGTTTGGCACTTCTTTCAAAAAAATCTGTTTTCCTTCAAAACAATTTGCCGGATTTGGACTCTTTGGTTCAAGATCGAGAACCGCAACAAAATCGAGTCCGAGCTGTAGCGAGGTCCCCCGCGGGCGTTGTTACATGCACCTATTAAGACCAAGCATTGAATGACTTAAGCAACAAAAATCAGAGTTATATCATGGCAAGATAACCCCAAAAACACATTGAAATGATGGCTCGCAAGCTAAGGCATGAAGGCATACGCAATGGTTCATGTTAAGGCATAAAGGGGGAAACCTTCCAACGCATTGAATGAGTGATAATGCAAGTGCATGAGCATGAAACATGGACTGAAATCACATAATAAATAATGCCAAATCATTCAAATAGTCCAAGTAAGGCATGATGGTGGACTTGATGCACAAAGCCAACAAGCTAGAATGCACCACGGCTATACAAAGCAAGTCAAGCATGACCAAAACAACACAAATTAGAGCTAGAGTATGCTAAAACATGGACAAAAGCTTCTTGAAGTTAAGCCAAAAGCATGCTAGAATGACATGTTAAAGCATGATGCATGTTAGGCTAATTCATGGAAATGCACTACAAGTGCATGGAGCATGCAAGAAGTGACCAAACCAAACCCTAAAAGAAGTATGACATGGAAAAACATCACCAAAAACATACTGAAATGGACTCAAGGCAAGCTAGAATGGCATGCTACGTCATGAAGCATACAAAGCTAGTTTATGAGATTTACACTACAAGTGTATAAGGCATGCAAGGGGTGACCAAACCAAACCAAAATAGTGGTATGACATGCTGAAATAACCCCAAATACATGCTAAGAACAAGCCAACACAAGCTTAACAAACATACTCAAACATGAGGCATTCAAAGCAAGTATTGAAGACACAAGGAGAGGGGATGACCCTCTCCTATTTAGGACTCCAAAATCACCTTTCCACCACTAAAAATCCTTTGGATTTCAGTGGTAGAAAGGTCATGCAAAGGCTACAACAAGAGCCTAGAGGAATGGCTCAAAACAAGGCTTAACAAGGCCCAAGAGGGGGTAAACAACCCCAAATATAAAAGTGACTTTAAACAAAGATCTTAAGCACCAAAATTCAGAACTTTTTGTAGTTAAGAGTTAAGCTTAAAACAGCATGCAAGTAAGGCTAAAAGCTTAAGCAAAAATGGGAGATTTAAGGGTTAAAAACTCACCCTTGAAGACCATCTTTAAAGCTGCAACTCCAGCAGGTTTTTCAAGCTCAAACCAACCCAAGAACACCAAAACCAGCTCCTAAGCACCTCAGCAACAAAAACATGGTGCTTAAGTGTGTGTTTGTGTGCAAAAGTGAGACAAAATGACACTTTAAGGCACAAAACAAGAACAACAGAGAGATATAGATACAAGTGTGTATGTATATCTCAAACCACCAATTTTTGAACCTAGAGGAGGGAGGAGGAGCCTCCCTCTTATAGAGAGCAAAAGCACAAGCTTCTTGAAGAAGCTAAGGCCCAAGGCCATCCCTTCATACACGTGTATGGAGGATGGTTCTTGTGCTCTCCAGTTGTGCCAGCTGGCCAAAAATATCTCCAAAAAGGTGACAAAAAGCAGCCGACCACTTGAAGTGGTCGGCCAGCTACTTTAAGTGGTCTCCCAAAAATAAAAGTGGTCGGCCATGGTGGGAGAAGGTCAGCAGCATGAAAACAAGCAAATGGTGCGGTGGCCAACCAGTTTTGATGGTCCAAAGATCAGGGAGACCAGTTGTCAGACCAAAAAACTGGCTGGCAGGAAGAAAAGTGGTTTGCAGGAAGAGAAACTGGTCTCACATCCTTGTACCACCTTTCAAACAAGGAAAACAAGATTTGTACCAAAAACAAACCAAAACGGATACAAGACGAAAGTTCGGGAGGCAAAGCGCGCAGCTGGGAGCCTCAAAAACTAGATGTCGAGTACCAAAAGTGGTTTGTGACCACAAAAGTGGTCTCCCAAACCACAGTGGCCCTCTAGGCCAAGGAAACAAGACGTGGTTTAAAAACCACGCCAAATGGAGAACGTTAAGCGGTCCCGAAACAAGGCGCGTGACCGAAGGCTCCAAAAATCAGAAACTGGTTTCCAAACGGGAAAAGTGGTCTACAAGACCCCTCTTTCCCTTAGCCAAGGAAAACAAGGCTTGGTCCACAAACCGAGCCAAAGCACAAAGAGTTCAGAGGCCCGGAAGCAAGATACTCAGCCAAAACTCCAAAACCTCGAAACGAGCACAACATGCACTATCACCGAGTGCTCAATCGATGACGTCTGAGTCTTAAGGTCGGTTAAAAATGGGGTGTCTACACCTTCCGGCCACCAGTGTTTTTTGCAGATATTTTGTGCCAACTATTTGCACAGATGCTTGCATCTGTCCACACGTGGAGGGCTAAATCTCCTTGTATAGAATTTATGTTTTCTATATATAGGGAGGCCCTCTCTCGTATTTTGAGGTTGGAAGATTTAAAAACTCAAAAATTCTCTCTCTCTCTCTCTCTCTCTCTCTCTCTCTCTCTTTCTACATCTTTACATCTCTCTCTCTCTTAAAATTGTGTGCTTAGTTGCTAGCTGCACTCTACTTTTGCATATCAATTCTTAACCTAAAGTGATCACCTTTGAGCTGAGGTCCCTTGAGGTCTTGATTGAGCTCTTTAAGGTGGTTTTGGCTTGCATTTGTGCCTAAAGTGGTGTTTGGCTTCAAGAGTTATAACACTTGTCTTTTAACTTGTTTTAATACACTTGTTTCTCTATTTCTTCCCACTATTTTTGGGCTTTTTTTTTTAGTCATAAAAACTCTGTCAAGATGGGTTGAAATTTGTGGTTTGAGGCCATTTTAAGGTAGGGGTGATTCACTCTTCTTTGTACCTTGTTTGTAAGGCTTCTTCACTTGTGTTTCCTATCTTTAAACCATATTTTTTTTGGACTTTTAAACACTGATTTTCAGAGTATTTTCAGTGGCAAAAAACATGTTTTGAAGTCTGAAATTTGAGGGGTTAGCCTCCTCTCCTTGTGTCATGTTTGCTAGCCTAGTTAACTCCATATGTTAACATGATTTTCTAGCTTTTTGTAACTATATTTCAACATGTTTTTGCCTCTATTTTAGACTGCTTTAGCTCTGTTTTGGGCTACTTGGATTAGTTGAGCCTTGTTTTATATGGTTGTAGTGTAATAGTCCTCACAAGTTTGGTGTTTTAGGCCATTAAGCACCTTTTGTTTGAATTGATTACAAGATTTGGTGTTGTTTTGCACTTTATTTTAGTACTAATCACCTCTGTAACCTCTCTCCTTTCTTGGTTTTTCTTTTTTCTTTGAAAGTTGTTTCAAGTTATTTATTCGCCTAAGTGTGGAATTGAGAATTCATACTTAATGGTTTAATCCCTTTAGGGGTTCATTACCAATGGTATGAGACTTCTTTCATACCCAAAACAACTTGTGTTTTGAGCCTTCTTTCCATTAGAAGACTCTAACTCACATTTTGGATTTAATTGGATTAAGTAATGCTTGGTAAGTTAAAATGAATAACTAACAACTTGGGACTAAAATTGAGCAAGATAACAACTTGTGTGTTGTGTGTTCAATCGAACGTTAATTAAACAAAAGGAAAATTAGGACATTTCATACTAAAAGTGATCAAATGTCTCAAGTTTCCTAGGTCTCCGTTGCCCTTGATTATGCATGATAGGGAGATAGTTTTTGAGTGTCTTGTTTTGCATTCATTGAGCTTGCACACCTTGAATCACAAGCCATCATGCAATGAAATTGTTTAGATTGGTGGTTTGTGGTTTAAGTTCACAACTCCTTGGATTTGTTCATGAAAATGAGAGGTGAATTGTGCAGACAACTCTTGGAAAAATCCTTTGTTTGCTCTGTTTGTACTCTGTTGTGGCATGGTGATCCAGTGCATCAGTGGCCGGCAGGCCACCATCCATGGCTGACAGTGCATCATCCATGGCTGGCAAGCCACCTTCTTGGCCGGCAAATGGCCAACAACATTCATCCATGGCTGGCTAGCCATTGGTGTAAATTTTAGCAGAATGTTGGTAAGTTAGAGTAGGAAGGTGCTGGAAATGTTCAACTCTGCAAACAGAGGCTTTCGAGAGCAAAGTGGAGGTCTTTTCGAGCGAAAACCGAGCATATGCATCTTCTACTTCCTGAGGCGGAGTAGTGGCAGCATGGTTAGGAATGTTAATTGCTTAGTTTACTTGCGTTTGTGTTGTAAATTAATTAGTTAGCTTACTAGTTAAATCTTTCAAGTGTTGTAATAATTAGTTAATTAGTTTAGCTTCTTATTTTGGTTTGTAATAATTAGCTTAATTAGGTTAGCTTAATTAGCTTAGCCCTAATTAGTTGCTAGTTAACTTAGCTTTATTCATTCGGACTGTCCTTCGTGAGAGCAAAATGTAATAATGTGTATCTCTTTCAACGTCACATCTTTCTTTATTTTAATCACTTTTGTTGGTTAGATTAGGGATATGTTTAAATTAGCATACCTTATGCTTGCATACATTCATCTTGTATTGCATGCACCGAGACTCGGCACATCGTTCAAACCGCATTATTGTTTCAATTACTTCTTTGAATACGTGTTTAACCGCATGCTACTTAATTGTTTCATATGCCATATTAGTAGCCGAGCCTATTAATTGCATATTGCATGTGTTGCATTAGGCACTTTGTATAGTTAGGAAGCATGCATATTTTTCTAACTCATATCTTCTCAGCTTGGAGTACTAGGTGAGTTTTTAATACTTTAGCATACTTGCATGAGTGTGAATGTTGCCATGTCTAGCATGCTTGCCATGAGACTAAATGCTTATTTGATAACCTGCTTGAATGCTTATGAATGAAGGCTTGTTGCTTGAATTGGAACGATTCAACGAATGTATGTTTTAAGCCCACTTTGTTGAGTGGCAAATCAGTTTTAAGCCCACTATGTGTGGTGGCAAATCCGCAAACTTTAAGCTCACTAGAGGTGGCAACTTCAAACCATTTTCACAAACAAACATGAATTGAATTATTCCAATTTGAGCAAACTAGTCTATACTTGCTTGTGTGCATCACCTAGCAATGCTAGTTTAATAACCGGAATAAGAACATATAATGTTGATAAAAAATCATATCATGATTAGTAGAGGCCGATCTTTGATCAGGTGAGCAGGGGTGCTCAATCCATGACCTTCCCCTCTCGTACCTAAATTTCCTGAGCCGAGGCAACTTTGGTGATGACAGACACGTGGCCTTTAGCACGAGTCATGGGTTTCCTAAATTTCTCCAAAAATAAAATATTTAGGTGGCGACTCTATATCTGGCAAGCAGCCCAATTTCGGCACTTTTTATTCAAAATCAATTTTTCAAAACGATTTGCCGGATTTGGACTCTTTGGTGTTTATCAGTTTCACATTGCACTTGTAAGATTAGATTAAGAACCACAGGAGTCCAAACTGTAGGACTTCTTTTCAAGTTTCTAAAAGGGGGCGCGAAAAAACCGAGCTATAGGGAGTTGATTTGTCGACCATGGAAGCTAAACCGGCCAACTCATCTGCCCGGTCGTTATCTTCTCGGCCAATTTGTTGGACTCTTATGACTTGGAATTTCTTGATTTGCTCTCTTACCAAAGTTTGGTACTTAGCCATTCTGTCATCTTTGGCTTCATATTCCCCAGAAGCTTAGTTTACAACACGTTGGGAGTCACTGTAGACCACTAGCTCAGATGCTTGCATTTGGAGTGCGCTTTTCAGCTCGGTTTGACACAGGAAATCCTAGCGTGATGGAATGTTCAATAGTTAGCCCGTCTGTGGAGATCAAGACCACTCCCAACCCGGCTCCATGTCAGTTTGAGGCGCCATCGACAAAAAGTTTCCATATTTCGCTGTTGAAAAGCTTCTAACATTCAGCGGGGTCCTAGGATGTCTGAAGGTCCAGGTGATCAGAATTGCTCGGTTGCTTGGCTAGTTCTGCGGTGAGCACACCGTTGATGATTGTAACAAGCATGCCTTCATCTCCCCGTGGCGATGCGACATTGGATCCAACAAGTTGCCCTATTATTCCCAAATCCAACGGCACATTACTAGGCTGAAGTGGGCCTTCGAGTGATGGGTCTATAGACGGGCGCACAACTTTCACGTCGCCTTCAACATTCTGTTGAATAGGAGGCTATGCAATTTTCGCCATGCTTATCCCCTACAGCCCAGTTGCATCGGCAAGATCCACCAGGCAAATTGGATGAATTTCGGGCGAGAACTCAACAATGAAGTCGGCCAATTCTTGGGTTTGATGGCAGTTCAGGGTTGAAACTTGACGTTGAATTACCCCAACTCGACTGCCCACTTTAGGATTCAACCGGAGAAGTCTACTCGCACAAACAAGGCTTTCAAAGGGAATTCAGTCAACACCATGATTGTGTGAGCATGGAAGTAGTATGCCAATTTCCTTGAGGCCATCATCAGTACTAAGGAAAGTTTCTCTACTGGCAAGTATCTCGACTCTGCCGGGAGCAAGTTTTGCTCACGTAAAAGATCGGTAGATACTGGATGCCTTCTGTCTGAACAAGTACCGCGCTTACGGCATGTTGAGAAACAACCAGATAAAGATAGAGTTTTTCGCCGTGTTTCGGCGTGACCAAGAGTGGAATGGAAGATAGGTATGTCTTTAGCTCAGCTAAGGCTCTGTCATAGTCTTCATCCCATGAAAACTTGGACTTCAAGACTCGGAAGAAAGGGCGGCAACGATTTGATGACCGGCTTATAAATCGGTTAAGCGCGACTACCATCCCGGCAAGAATTGTATGGCCTTGATTTAGGAGGGGTCTGCCTTGATGCCACGGTTGGTGAGAATTTTCCCGACCCCACGTCGAAGGCACACTTCGACGCATTCAGACTTAACTTGTATTGTTTGAGAATAGCGAACATCTCCGCCAAGTTAGACAGGTGGTCGGCCTCGCGTTTGCTCTTCATGACCATGTCATTGATATATGCCTCCATTGTTCGGCCGAGTAAAGGAGTGAACATCTTCATGACCATCCTTTGAAAGGTTGTCCCGGCTTTCTTCAACCTGAAGGGCATAACCCGGTAGCAGAACAACCCCCTCGGTGTGGTGAAAGAAGTAACCTCCCAGTCAGGCTCATGCATGGCGATCTGATGATAACCGCGGTAAGTATTTAAGAAGCTGAGTCGGTTGTGGTCGACAGTAAGGTCCATCAGTTGGTCGATTCTAGTAAGGGGAACCTGTCTTTAGGGCAAGTGCGGTTGATTGTCTTGTAGTCAACACAAACTCGCCATTTGTCATACTTCTTTGGTACTATGACCGTGTTGGAAACCCACCGAGTGTAGTGCACTTCCTGGATTGCCCTTGCTTCAAGCAAGTTTTTGACTTCTTTTGCCACTACCTTGATGTGATGTAGTGCCGATCTCTGCGTTTTTTGAATAACAGGCCAGGCATCCAGAAAGACGTTGAGTTGGTGGCAAATAAAGTTTGGATCGAAGCCAGGCATGTCGTAAGGCGTCCATGCAAACACTTCGATATTCGCCACCAAAAACTCCACCATCTTCAGCTGTTCTTGGGCAGTCAAACTGGATCCCAACAGAAAGAAGTTCTCAGGATTATCTTTCTTAATCTGTACCTCTACCAAGTCTTCAACAGCCTTTTCTTCGGCCCTGGTACCCACATCATCCAGGACACTTTGATCTTCTGGTCCTTCGATCATTTGCACGAAGCCTTTGGCTGCTCGGCTCCCATTTACGGCAACAAAACACTGCTTGGCCATGACTTGATCACCCTAAATCTCTTCAATCAGCCCTGTAGCAGAGGAAAACCTCATAACTTGGTGGTAGGTCGATACCACCACTTGCATAGCGTGAAGCCATCCTCTGCGTAGGATCATATTGTATATGGAAGGCACCTTCAACACCCAAAACTCCACTTGTTTAACCACTGACCCGGCTTTGACCGGTAAGTTGATCTTTTCCATGGGCCACTATGGTTGAGAGTTGAAACTGACCAATGGCGAAGTCACTAGGGCCAAGTGTGCATCTCTTAGTTTAAGTTGCTTGAAGGCATCGTAATACATAATTTCGACCGAGCTGCCTTAGTCGATCAGAATGCGCTTAACGTCAAAGTCCCTGACATGAAGGGTGACCACCAGCGCGTCATTGTGCGGCGTTTGAATTCGTTTAAGATCCCGGCTTGAAAATCTGAGCACATCTTTCACCTCGGTTTTGTCCTTTTTGACCACGGGCTGGACAGACAGGACTTTTCTCATATGCTCTACTTTTTTGATCATCTCTCGAAGCTCGCATACCCGCGCTGGCTCGATGATATAGTGGATCACATTGATCACACCTTATGAGAGTGCTTGCCAAACTATTTGGCTCAGCTGGAGCGTGGGGTGCGACCTTAACGCCTCCATTAATGTAACGGTCCAAGTGACCGACAGCCATTAACTCCTTCAAATGCTGTTTCAGAGGCAGACAATCCTTGGTGCGGTGCCCTCGCTCACCATGAAAGGTGCAGCGATACCGCGAATTGAAGCCCTTCTGTGCATCGCCCAACTTAGCCAGAAACCGGACGTACATCTCGTCGCAGATTTCGCTAAGGATGCGGTAGATTGGGGTTTTAAAAACTGGGATGATGCTTGTTCAGGCATTCAACTTTCTCTTCGCATCTTCCACAATGTCACGAGGGTAGTCAGCTCGATTGGTGTGGCGGCCTTTACCTCAGTTACTGCGGTCTGCACCGCGATCTGATTCTCTTGTGCGGTCACTCGAACGATTTACCTCTTGTTCGATCGCGTAAACCTATCCAGTCACTCTTTTGTCTGTTGCCACTGGATTCGCTTTCGCTGTGGCCGCGGTAGCATCATCCTCTACTCAAATGTACTAATTAATGTGTTGCATCAATAGCTCCATGGTCGCCGGTTGGTTCGTGGTGAGCGAGTCCCTCAGTTTATGCCTGACCGTGAGACCGCACTTGTATTGGGTAATTGCCAGCTTAGTCAGGCAATCAAGGATTTCGTTGAAGGTTTCCTAATATTTGGCGTTGTATGCTTTGAGGGAGTTACCCAGTTCTATCTTGATGCTCAGAAGGCGGTCGACTTCCTTAGGTGTTTTAGTGTTAGTTTTGAATCGGGTCACGAATGCTTCCGCCTACTACTGCCACCTTTCGATACTTTCCTTTGGTAACCTCTCGAACCATTTCAAGCCCAACTCACCCAAATTTGACGAAAAAATGAGGTATATGAAAGCGTTAAAACACCGGTATCTAGCCATAACCTGCCGGAAGTGGCTTACGTGCATGTATGGATTGGGTTTTCCATCATAGAGCGTAAACTTGGGCTAGTGGAAGCCCGTAGGGAGCAGTGTGGTCTCTATCTCAAGGGAGAAGGGGGTAACGCTCAGCCTCGCCAAGTCTCTGTCCAAAGGAGCATATGCAGCTGGCCGTAGTGGTGGCATTACGACTTTTTCACTGGCGCAACCTCCACGTAATAACCGCTGCAGCACCGGTGCCCTTTGCTCCTCCTGCCAGCGCACTCGTTCTCCCAAGACGTCTTTCAGGTCCTTCGAATAGATGGAGTAGGAGTATCTCGACGTCGTCGACAGACGTGAGAGACGATAACTGCTATCTTATGCGTAAGATTTCTCTGCTGGTGGGTCAAAGTCACCAACCCCATAACTTCTAGTGATGAAGAGGGAGTGTGTTTCCTGCTAGTTTTGGCTGCCTAAGCGACGGGATTAGGTGCGCTCACTGTGGTTATCCACTCCAGCAACACTCTTTCCTTTGACCTACCTCTTTAGCGTTTCCATCTCCGTCGTCATCCTTCGAATGATGACGTCTTGGTCTCTCAGTTTATGCTCCAAGTGCTAAGCATGCAATTCTCTTCGTTATTGGAGCCCGTCAGGACTCTGTGAGTGGTCAATGCTCCTTGCGCGCTTGTCTCACACATCTCTGAAGAGCCTGCTAGGAGAGGTCTCTAAACCAGCCATGGTAGGGATGGCGGGAAGACCATCTTTTCTCTGAACGAACTCCAGAGTGATGCCATCGATGGCAAACAGTAGGACGTCGTCGTTGTTTGCCATGGAAGATGATCGGAAGAGCTTGAAGGACAAGGTTTTGTTTGTTGGAGAGCTTTCCACAGACGGCATCAATTGTACGGGAGCCAAATGTCCGACGTTATCTGTACTCCTCATGACCAAGCTGCACTTCACTCCGATCAACCTAAGAACACAATGAAGGTGAGCTATCCAGCGGTGTGTTGCTGGAAAACCCCTTCGACAGTCAAGTTAGCACGCTTAGAGAGAGAGAGAAAAGAGAGGAGACAGAGTGGTAGTTAAGCTCTAACCAAAGGATGTTCCAGACCTGAGTATGGGGGCGAAACATCATTTATATAGTTTTTACACGCGTTTTTGAGCCCATTCCCCTTTGGACGTGTGGACTTGTTCTCCTCTCACGTTTCACCACATATCAGCGCTAATATAGCTAAATACCACTTAACGAAACCACCAAACAGTATGGACGCGTACGGACAATGGAATTTCCTTCTTGCAGTCTCGTAGCGCTGCGTAGTACTCCCCACCGAGCTACGCTTGGCGTAGCGCCGCGTTATCACTTTCCAACCGAGCTTCTTTTTCGGTTTCCATGACAATTTCATACCGTGGCTTGACCAAGCTCCTTAGTCATGACCAAGCTCTTGCTCGGTCCACCCTGATGTTAAGAGGGCTAATCCCATCCAACCTTGTAGAGCACACATCCCTTCTGGATTGCCAATCCGAAGTTGGCCCAACTAGACCAGACTGAGTCCTCGGTCCAGAATGCAACTAACGTCTAGCCGAGCAAGGACTTGCCCCTGGCCCAAACCAGCTCGGCCCAATATTAAGTTGTAAACCTCCCTCTCAGATTTATTTGTGGTTGGCCATAAAACTAGTTGACCACACATAATTATATGAAAAGAATAGAAAAAAGGAATCATAGTTCCATCATTATTGCAATGTTTTATGAAGGTCCATCCTTGATATGGATAATTTTTTTTTCTTTTTCTTTTTATTTAATTGAATATAAAATATTACAATTATGCTTAATACATAACTGTGACAACCCTCATCTCTGATTAGTGCTAAACTGTGACTGAGAATAATACGTAACTGATCTGACTGAAATTCTGAACTGAATGCATGAGTACATTGCTTTATTTGCATTTCTATCTGTTTATTAATTGATTGATCTGTTCGTGTTTTTAATTTCGAATTGTGAATTGAAGGCCTTATCGGCGGCCGAATCTGAAATTGATTGGTATTTTGTGTTAATTAGAATTTATGTGATTTTATGATAGATTTAATTGAAATGTGATTTGGTATGATTAAATTAGGTTAAATAAAGTTAAAATACATCAACTTGAGTTATTTGCATTTATGTCATTGAGTGGGTGATTCTAGGCTAACTCCTCTTCACTTCATACACATTTGACATAACATTTCTTCAGCCACTTCCTAGACCAAAAACGTGAGAGAGAGCTAGAGAGTTGGAAGAAAAGTTGAGTTCACCTAGATTGGTTTGAAACTTAGAAGATTTAGAAGAGAATTGCACATTTGAGCTATCATACCTTGAATTCAAGACCTAAGGTAGAGATTTCATCCTCTCATTTGTGAATTTGAATTGTATCTTGCATGGTTCATGGTAATTTAGAGTTTAAAGTCAAAAATTGGTTTAAAGAGTTGAATTTGAGAGTGAATTCATGGATGCATGTACACATTCTTGAGTTGTGAGGTCTTTTCCATGAAATTTGCTACATGCATGTTTATATTTTGATTATAGTTCAAGAATTCATCATGTTTTGGAAGGATTGAGTTATTTGACCATGTATTTGAAGCTTTGAATTTAATTGAATACATACATGTTGTGTTTGAGCTTTGTTCTTGAAGTTTATTTGAAAATGGTGTTCAATTGACTCATCCTTGGGCTTTGATTTCTCAAATTGATCTTCAAAACATGTTATATTATGGGTTTAAAGTGTTTTTTTTTCCAGAAAATTGGCCCAAAAGGATCGAACTTGAGGCTTTTAAAGTTGAGTTTTATGCTTGGGGATGAATCTGGAAATTCTAGATTTTGGACCCACGCTCGAGCGTAGGACTTCACGCTCGAGCGTACCTTCTGAGTCGTGCACTTCCGCTCGAGCGTGTGAAGTTACGCTCGAGCGTGAAATGCATGTACCCAGAAGTTCTTGTGTTTTACAGTACGCTCGAATGAGAAAGTTCACGCTCGAGCGAGGACCTGAGTCTCACACTCGAGCGAAGATCGAGCGTCCGTCGAGCGTGAATTGCATGCATCCAGTACTTTTCTTGAAATTTACAGTCCGCTCGAGCGAAGGAATTCACGCTCGAGCGGAGATCCTTTGTCTACATGTCCGCTCGAGCGTAGAAAGCCACGCTCGAGCGAAACCCCTGTTTTCTGAAAATTTCGAAAAGTGTTTTAAAGTGCATCTTTGCATCCTCTTTCCATCCTAGGCATTCCTATGCCATGTTTAAGGCATCTTAATGAGGATATTGATGTAGAACCACACCGAGTCGAGTTAGGGACTAAGTTGTTGATTCCCAAGTGTGTAACTTAGTGTGTGTTCATTCTGTAACTGTGTAGGGTTTGGTATCCGAGGACGCTCATTAGCTGCTTATAGCCCAATGCTCTGTGAGTAACAATGTTGTAAAGATATGTTCAATTATGATTATTTTTCCGAATGATCAACTGTTCTGCTTACTGAATCGTTATTGTTTAATGAATGAATGTTTGTCCTATTTGTAAACTGTAACCGTGGCATCTATAGCAATTTACTGTTACTGCTACTGTCACAGAGATCTCTGTCGGTTTCCATGTTTGGAACCACTACTGTTTACTGTTATGATGGCTATCAACTGACTGTTCGATCTGTTAAGACCTACTGTACTGTTTTGCTATGGGATGCACCACATATGACTATTATGGTTTCTAAGTGACTGTTATGACTGTTTATTTATTGAAATGACATTCATTCTTAACCTCTTTACACAACTGTTATTCACTGGGCTTTAGCTCACTGTTTATATATATATATATATGTAGGTGTCCAGGCACCGGACCGGAGCTAGGAGCGTCGGGCTAAGCTCCCGTTTTGTCAAAGCCAACCATTGTGCCTCACTTCGAGGTTCCGAGTGCGTCTAAGCCATGGCTGTTTTGGGGTGTTTTAGAATTCCCTTTTTGCCTTTGTTCTATAATAAATGTTAAGACTTGCACTGTACTGTTATGGTAGGGATTTGGTCCCTAACCTCTGTATATGATGTATGTATATACTGTTTTGGTTTTGAATGTGAATATGTGCAGAAAAGTCTTTTTGCATTCAGATTGTCACAGCTCATTGGACATCTTTTATTTACTGTTTTAGCTTCCGCCAGCCCCTCTACTCTGTATTACTGTCTTTACTGTTAAGTAGGCCTTCGGTAATCACGGATTACTGGCTGGTTATAGTGCTAAATGCATAGGGACGGGTTTGGGTCGTGACAATAACTATGAAATTCAACACAATTTTAACAGGGCATTCGGTTCAAAACTTCAATTTTAAATTTTGTTTGATAAAAAAATCCAAGCGCTAAAATACTTTTTCAAAAAAGACAAGCTTAAGCAAAATGACTAAACTACCCACATATATATATATAGTTCTCCACACAAACCCTAATCAAAACCACTGTTTTATCTCTCTTTTTCTCCCACCTCGATCCTCCTCTACCTCCACCACTGATCTCCCTCTATCTCAGCCTTCAATCTCCCTCTGCCTCAGCCGTCGATCTTCTTCGTCTCTTGTTACACCATTGTCATCCTCACTTGGTTGATGGTGGTGGCTTCACAGTCATTTTGTTATTCACTATTATCTCTTTGATCGGCCATGGCTTTATCCAAAGATTGTAAAGAACTTCATAATCGGTAGAGCCGTAGTAGTGCAGAGGAGATCGGGATAATGAATCGTCGAAATCAAAATTGAAGCTCTCTCAAATCTGATTTCGTGGAGAAACAGAGTTCTTCGATTGGTGAAGATATGAAACAATCAAGAGCTATTTGATCAGAAATGTTAATTTCCTTTTTTTTTAAAACATTTTTCAATCTCAATTTTTCAAGGAATCAGTGTATAAGTGTCACGACCCAAACCCGGCTCTATGGGTTTAGTACCCTAACCGGCCAGTAATCTGAGATTACCGAAGGCCTGCTTAACAGTAATACAGTAAAACAGAGTACAGGGCCTGGCGGAAGCCAATACAGTAAATAAACAATATCCAATGAGCTGTGACAGTCTGTATGCAAAAAAATATTTTCTTCATACATATATGCAACCAGTGACAAAACAGTATGTACATATATACAATCATTCAAAATAGGGACTTAATCCCTACTCAACAGTACAGTAAACATTCAGTCTATATAATCCATTCGGTTATTACAACGCGGTAAGACAGTGCAGGAGGGGGAATACTAAAACACCCCTAAGCCTTAGCATGATAGGCTCGGAACCTCTCAGTGAGGCACGTAGCTGGCTTGACAAAACTGGAGTAACCCTGACGCCTCTAGCTTTGATCCAGTGTCTGTACACCTACATATATATATGAGCAGTGAGCTAAAGCCCAGTGAATAACATAAAGCGTAAAGGGGTTTAGAATGAATGTCCTTGCGGTAATGAAAACAGTTCAATTCAATCAGTATATCAGTAGTTCAGTACAGTAAACAGTCATATGTGGTACATCTATTAGCGTAGCAGTAACAGTAGGTCTTAAAAGACCGAACAGTAATGATGGCCATCAATCGGTAAACAGTAGTGGTTCCGACGAGGGAACCGACAGAGATCTCTGTAATAGTAACAGTAAACAATAGGTGCTAAGGATGCCACAGTACAGTTCAGAAATAAAGGACATACATTCATTCAGTAATCAATATCAGTTCAGTAAACAGTTCGGTTCAGTGTTCAGAAAAATAATTATTTGAACATATCGTTACACAATTGTTACTCACAGAGTTCTAGGCTACGGTGAACTAGAGCGTCTCCTCGGAATGCCAACCCTATACAGTTAACAGATTGAATACACTCTAAGTTTCATAGTTGGGAAAGATAATCATTTAATCCCTAGATTTGCCTTGGTGTGTTCTACATCTATATCCTCTTCAAGATGCCTTAAATATGCCCTAGGAATGCCTAGGATGGAAAGAGGATGCAAAGATGCACTTTTGAACACTTAACAAATTTTGCTGAAAACAGGGGTCTCGCTCGAGCTAGGCTTTCTTCGCTCGAGCGGACATGCAGACAAAGGAGCTCCGCTCGAGCGTGGATTCCGTCGCTCGAGCGAATTGCGTGCTACAGTAAAAATGCTGGATGCTCAGATTTTGCGCTCGATGCTCGCTCAATGCTCGCTCGAGCGTGAGACACGGCTCTTCGCTCGAGCGTACGCCTGCGCGCACCAAGATGCTGAGAGCTTGAAATTTACGCTCGAGCCACCATTCCCTCGCTCGAGCGGATCTCAGAAGAAACGATGGTCGCTTGAGCGTAGAAGCCAAATTCTGAAATTTCCAGATTTGCCTTCCAAGCTCAAACCAAGTATTCCAAAGTTCAAAACTCAACCTCTTGGACCCAAATTCTGGAAAACACATTCAAACTCAATATACAACGAGTTACAAAGCTCAATTTGTGAATTTGAAGCCCAAGAGTGAGTCAATTAAATCCAAATTTCAAACCCATTTTATGAACATGAAGAACATGCAAACATGCATGAATTTAAACCATTTCAAAGCTTCCATTTGGTGCTCTAAGGAGCCAATTGTTCCAAAAACAAGATGAAAACATGGTTTATACCCAAAACATGGACATGCATGTGACAATTTGCCATGAACTCAACTTGAAATTCAACATCTCAACCATGCGTGCAAGAATGAGCTATAATTCAACATGTTTTGTACTAAATCATGACTTAGTCCTCCAATGAAGCATGAGTCATGCAAGAACAATCTTAAATACACAATGAGGGATTCCATTACCTTACTTAGAGCTTCAATTACAAGGTGAGGAAGCTTAATTTGCAACCTATGATCCAATTCCTTCAATTACCAAGCAATTTACAAGCAAAATTGAGATGAAATCCACTCCTCTAGTTTCTCTCTCTCTAAGGTCGGCAATCACAAAGAGGAAGGCTGATGAATTGTTTTGTTCAAGTGTAATAAGGCCTCATGTATGTATTGGCTAAGTGGCCCACTAAGGGTTAGTTTGGTAAATAAGTCCAACTTGGTCAATTAGCTTATTTTAATCTAATTTAGTCACACCTAATCACATTTTAATTAAATCCACCATAATATCACATAAATTATGATGGTCCTAAAACACCAATCAATTTCGGGTTCGGCCGTCGATAAGGCCTTCAAATTACAGTTTAAACATAAAAACTGAACAGATAATTAAGCACTCAAACAGATAAACATGCAATTAAACAGATACAGTAATCGATTCAGTTTCAGATTTCAATCAGTCAGTTCAGTACTTCGGTCAGTTCATTACTTTCCATAATCGGTCTTAATTTAGCAGTAATCGGTATTAATCAGTGATCAGTACGAGGGTTGTTACAATAAGCTTATATTAAAAAGAACTGAGTACCTTGATCAGTAGGATCTCTTAAGATCTGAAAAGAGATCTAAAGAAATTTGAAGAAAATGAAAAAATAAGCACAGAAATCCTAACATACAGGTTGAAAAATATCCTAACACATCTAAACAGATCTGTTTAATTTTTTGGACTTTATCTGTTAAATTTGTTGTTGTTAAACAAAATTAGATTCATCCATCATCTTTGCTACGAACTATACGCTAATATCTCTCTCTCACACCCTTATGAATATGTATATGTATATTTGATTTGATTTTGATTATGAACAATTACTGTTTGTTTAATGCTGTTGATAATGATGATAATGATGATGAACGGATATGATTTGGTGATGTTGTCATTGATGAACAGATAGGATTTGTTGTTGTTGATGATGATTTTGAATAAATGGGTGAGAGAGAGAAATATATAGATGGCTAAAAGAAATATTTGAATAGATAGAAATTTTTGAACAGATAAGGGCTTAGTATTTCAACAGATAGAAAAAATATAAAAAAAAATTAAACCGACAGTTACAAAAATTGAACAGATTAAAAAATATAGTCGAAAATCTTGAACAAATAGTTGAAAAAAAATTGAATAAGGAAAAATTTTGAACAGATAAAGGAGAAAAATTAAATAGATAATCAAAGAATTTAAACAAATAGGATAAAAAATTGAACAGATAGTCAACGAAAGTCAATAGATAAATTAATGAGTAAAATTGGAAACAAAATATCCTTCAAAACAAACAAAAAGACTTCTCACCAAATTATTTCACAAAGAGTGGACCTCTCACTAATAGAAAATATACACTGAACCTATTGTCTTATACCTTCCTTAGATTGGAATTACCACCAATTTTCTCATTTTTAAAAAGTAACACCTAAACTAAAGGATTGAATAAAATAGTATAAGGCAAATTACACTAATGGTTCCTGTAGTTTGTGACTTATGTCACTTTGGTCTCTGTCCTTTCAATTGTGATACATTTGATTTTGAATTTTGAATCTCATTCCAAATAAAGACAATTGAATACATTATTGCTCCATTTTAAGGACAAAATTGTCAATTTAATAAAATATAAACTAGTTTGACAAAAATAAGTGTGAAAAAATTACTTTTGAATTTTTAAAAATTATTTTTACCCACCAAAAATAAAATTATATAAAAATGATATATTTTTTTACATTTTGATTTTATTATTATTTTTTTTATCAAATTAATTATTAGTATGCGTTTAGATGATAATCATGTAATGATTGATTGCTTTTTGTTGATATTTTTTATGATTATAATATAATATAATAGATGGTTGTACTAGTTGTTAACATATATTTTTGAATGGTTATCATGTAATGTGTGATTATTAGACTTTTAATATGTAATCGATATGTTTAATATATGAAATTTTTTTAATTTTTGATTTTTTGATTCAATGGATTGGTTTAATAATAACATCAAATTTGTCGTCATGTTTGACTTTTGAAAAAAATTTTAAAACAAATTATTTTTATATAATTTTATCTTCTCTAAGGGTAGACATAATTTTTTTTTATATTTATTTTCTTTAAATTAGTTTATATTTTTTTCAAAAGTCAAACATGACATCAATTATTAAACCAATACATTAAATCAAAAAATCTAAAATTAAAAATATTTCATACATTAAATATACACATTAAAAGCCTAATAATCATCCATTACATGATAACCATCCAAAAATATTCATTTGCAACGAATACAACTATCTATTACATGATAATCATAAAAAAAAAAATATCAACAAAAATAATCAACCATTACATGATCATCATCCAAACACATATTAAAAATTAATTTGAAAAAAAAATTAAAAAAAATTAAGATGTAAAAGATTTATCATTTTTATATAATTTTATCTTTGGTATGTAGAAATAATTTTTAAAAATTCAAAAATAATTTTTTTCTCATTTATTTTTGTCAAATTAGTTTATATTTTATCAAATTAACAATTTTGTCCTTGAAATGAAGTAGCAATATTTTTAATTATTCTTATTTGAAACAAAAATCAAAATTCAGAATCAAATATATCACAATTGAAAAATTAGGAATCAAAATGACATAAATCTCAAATTATAAGGACTGTTAGTGTAATTTGCCGAACGCTATATTTATAAAATAGTAAATTTAAACTAATAAAATTAATCTTCAACAATACAAAGGGCTAGGCAAATTTACAACAAGCCTTTAAACAAACAACTTAAAAACAGTCAAACAAGAAATATAAAGAAGAACCATCCATGATCCAATTTGCACACATCCACTGGAAGCCATGCTACCTACAAGCAGCAGCAAATGTTGACACACAACTCAATAAAGTCATGAGCCGCCTTAGAGCAATTGTATGCCATCCTCAAAACAAAGACCTCCTCAGATAAGGACTCATACCAAACACTACCCACAGTTAGTCATCTCAATAGGAAGAAAGTGAGTCGACCGAAGCCCATGACATTAATATACCAAACTAGCTACAAACAATAGCCCTCAAAGCATTTAGTACATAAACCAAAAATTGGGCATAGTGTAACACTCACCCCTACCAGCGAACAAAAATGGACCATGAAGTATTCAGCACTCATCCATAAAGGAAGACAATAGAAAGGTTGCACCCACCGAAATTCGATATATGCACTATTACAACCACTTCAATGTACAACACCACACAAATCTAGGAATCTGACTATGGCACTAGATACAACTTCATGATTTGGGAAAACGAGACAAAAACGAAGTACAGATGCTAAACTCATGACAAAGATAAGGCTCGAAAAAATATATGAAAACACAAATCAAACTCGAAAGGATGCCAGTTGAGAGTACAAATGGCACATGCCAAGGGCCATATGGCACATAACTGAGAGACTTCTTGGATTTGTGCGACACAACATCAAAGGAAAAGACGAGGAAGGAAAAGACGACTGGAGAAAAAATAAGGGAGAAGATTAAGGGTGGGTGCATGTCGGTTGTGGTTATGAAATTTTCAATCCGTTTTCTGTTCGTTAAATTGGCGGATTAGAGAAAATCAATTCGCATCCATTCGCTAATCGGGCGGATGTTGATTGAATGGATTGGCAGATGGATGCGAATCGGTTTGGTGGTTTAAAATTTTATAAATTTTCAATATAATTCAACATGTGCATTTTTTCCAAAAATAAAAAAAATAGTACAGTCAATGACTTAAAAAAGTATTACAACCAGTACATGCCTTATTCAAAAAAAGAAAATTTGAAATTTTAGAATATTACAATCACTGCATATTACAACACAGCATGCTTCATCTACATAAAGTATTAAAATCTGTGATTTTTGAAATATAAAAACAATTCAAACCACCAAAGTCATGAACAGAGCAGTAATAGAGATTGTATGTCTCTGTATTATTATATCTATATCTGTTTTTGAAAACAAAAATCAACAAGCATATATCATCTTTTTTATTTATTATTTTTAGAGTTAGATTTAAAAATCAAAAAATATATTCAAATTGAAAACTCTTTTTCAACAAAATATATTCAATAGAATATTTAAATTCTTTTTCAATTGAAAACACAAATAGAATATCTAAACAAATTGAAAACACAAAGTCGTACAAATTACTAAGGGTGCTCGCTGTTTGACGGTTCTGTTGTGGTCAAAGGAATCTTAAATTCGCCATCCGTCCAAAATTAGACGAATTAGAAAAAATCAATCTGCAACCGTCTGCTCGTCATTACGCATCCGTCCAAAATGCGGCGGATATGATCGGTTTGGTCGGTTTGGGCAGATCAGTATATTCGTTGCTCACCCCTAAAGAAGATGATAGAAGACAGAGAAATAGAAAAGAAGGAGGGAAATATTTGAAGGGGAGAAGGAAGACCTTCGGGACTAACGGCAACCCTCTCTCCAGCGGCGTAAATCTAGGGTCTGGATTTGTAAAGAGAGGTTAAAGAAAAAGAGAGAGAAGGTGTGAGGTGTCATGCCACTACAACATGTAAGAATTTTAAAGACTAATTTTTTTGTCTCTAAAAATAAAAATTTTGTTGCAAAATAACATTTATGGACTAATTTTAATTATGTCGAGAATAGTCGTTTAAAGATTGTTTTGAAAAATCAAAAAATGGGCATGTAAGGACAAAGTTTTAGAAATGTCGCTAATAAATGTACTTTTAGGAACAAAATAACTTAGTCTCAAAAATATTTATTTTTTGAGTCAAAAATTTTGATCCCAAAAGATTAGTAATATATCACTAAGTGTCCAATTTTGTAGCTAAAAAAAAATAATAACACTTTGAGTGATAAAAATATTTTGTCTTTTATTCTTAAATTTTTATCTCTAAAACCTTAATTTCTTATATTACTATGAAGCATCTTTGAATCGTAGAATGATATGACAATAAATAAATGTCAGAATTGATATTGGTATATTAGTTTCAAAAGGTGCATAGTCAAAAATCATCTAATAGTTAAAACTCACAACTATAGTATAATTTACACTATCATTTAGATTCTTAATTTTATGATTGTCATTTTAAACCAAAAAAAAAACATTCATGCAACATTCGTTATCTTATTCCTATTGCAATGTACAACTGCAAAAATGGTGGGCTTGAACTGTATAGGGGACATTGAAGGAAAACTACACATGCTATAAGGCATATTCAACATTGATTCTAAAATGATACCCTTAAAAATTAAAAATGCACGGATTAGCTCCACAATTCCATGAGGGGAGGGGCTATGAACTCTCCAACAGTAGGCCTCAAAGTAGACTCTCTAATATTCTTTTGTCTTCTTCTTTTTATTTATTTAATTTTTAATCATCCCTTTGCCACTAATGAGTATAAAATACATTGTGCAATGTGGATATGCACAACCTTGTGGTCATGCAAACTAATCATTTAATCATGAAAGTATATACATGGTGGGAAACAGTTCTAATCAAACATACGTCAAGTGGGACAATCCCATGATGCCTTTGAAATTAAAAAAATAAAAATTTGGACCAATCATGAATCTCAATCTCATCCTCCTATCTCCTTTCCCCCAATTTTTGTATGGAAAATGACTCAGCAAAAAATATTTTTTTCAAAGAAAATCAATCTGTAATGATGTTGCATTTATATTTTTTTTTTTCATATAAAAAACATGAGGCAATCTCATAAATGTTCGGATTTGAAATAAAAAATACAATAAATAAATCGTTTGGTAAAAGAATTATGTACAAAATTTAACATTACTCTGTTTGGAATTTAGTAAGAAAGTATCCACCGTCCTTTCATCCTTCTATATGCCACTCTATGTTTATCTCTATAACACACAATCTTATTTATCTTCTATGACTCGCGTTATACACGAAATAAAATAATATATTATTTTTTAATAAAATATATATTATTTACCGTCAATCTTTTATTGTTATTGTTCATAAGTAAAAAATTATGAATTCATGAGTTGTATATTAATTACTTCCTCTCCCCCACCCAAACAAATTTAGTTGTTAATCAATATGTGTTTTTAATTTTTTTTTGAAAATATAATAATAAACAATTTAGTATATTAGTTTTCTCTCTCCCAACCCATATATTCAATATTTTTTCCTTTAAAATAGATAAATAATATGTGCAATTTACTAAAATAAAATAAGAAAGTACAAATAATTTTATGAAATGTGTTCATTCTATTTAAAAATAAAAAATATTAATTTAAAAGAGCACGATTAAATAAAATTTTAAAATTAATAGTTAAGAACTCTAACAAAATAATAGTATAAGACATTTCTTTTTAAATTTTATTAGTAAGGATTTCTATTATGAAAGTTTTAAGTTACAAATATTTAGGATTGAATGTCCTAAACAATAGATTTTTTCAAAAAAGTTTTGTAGTTTGAGACCTTAAAACTCTAAAAGCATCTTCGTTAAAAAAAATCATTTACAATACTATATTAAAAGAATTGGATTATCTCATTTTACTTTTTTTTAGCATATTGCATTTTTTTTTTTTTTTTCGTTTTGTAATGGTTAAATAAGTCATACTGTTTTGTGAGTTTTCTTAACTTTTTTTTTTTTTAATAACTTTCATTTAGGAAGACCTTTTTCTTATTTTACTATTTTTCATTTTTAATGATTTTTTTTTTTTTAAAAAGGAAAGAAACTGAATGAAAATTTTAATTTTAATTTTGTGTAACATAGACTACCCATTTTTTTTTTTTTTTTTTTTTGTAAAGATAGATTTGAAAAAAAATTCAACATGATGAATTAAGTAAGGGAGTAAAAGGAATAAGATTTTCTTTTTGAGTGGAGACTAAACTGTGACAATTTTTAAAATTTTCACTTTTTAGCTTGTTTTTATAAAATAGGTTTTTTTTTTTTTTTTTTTTTTCACTTTTTGATATTTGAAAATTGACAAAATGGTTTTTTTTATTTTAAAAGAACTAAAAAAATTACTTTAAAAACCTTAGGCACAGGAGGCCTTAATTACATACTTGGTGGGCTAATTTTCAATGTTAAAAAAAAGTACTCATAGTTTTATTCAAAATATATAGTATATGATTCAAATTGTAATGTGAAGAACTTACTCTAGATCAAATTCTAAGTATTAATATGTAAGTATCAATTCCTGCAAAATTCATTATTAAAGTTATTCCAAATTTTAACCCTAAACTAAATTCCAAATTAATTTCACATACTTGTAATAAGCTTTTGTATGAATAGAGTTTTTCATTGAAAGTATATGAACAACATTTCTTTCTTTGAGTGCACCTTCAATGAACAAACAAAATAATAATGAAATGTAAAAATGTGAAAA
Organism: Camellia oleifera; assembly: GCA_022316695.1. Taxonomy (NCBI): domain Eukaryota; kingdom Viridiplantae; phylum Streptophyta; class Magnoliopsida; order Ericales; family Theaceae; genus Camellia; species Camellia oleifera. The sequence continues at coordinate 110,247,972 of CM039318.1, forward strand.
TAATACCATTGTAAAAATATTAAATTACTCTACACTTATAAACAAATCATTCACTCTAACAAAGTTTTATTGAGCAAATCATATACTCTAATGACGTTTGATTGAGCATCACTATAAATATAGTAACTATAATGAACAAAAGCATGTAATAGAGTTATAGATTAATTGTATACCTAATATGAGCTTTAAGTTTAGGTGAAGAATAAAGTTTTGGTTGAGAGATACACCAAAATTTGAAGTTTTTACAATTTTTGTTTTTTCTCAAGTTGACATTGTGGAAAGTTCACCTGGTGAGGTATAAAGTAAGATGATACATTAATATATACATATATCTATATAATAAAGTAGAATGGTTTTTGAATTTGTCTTATACACATTTGTCCTATTAGAACATTTGGATAGCTTAGATCTATTCAAATTATAAAATAACGGTTGAGATATATTTTTCAAAAAATATCCTACATGTACATTTTCTATTTTCTCGCTTATCTCTCTTACTTTTTTCTTTTCTCACGCATCCTTCTATAATCCCATGAACCCACCTTCCTCTCTCTTTTATTTTTATTTTTTTATTTTCTCCTATTTTTATTTTTCTCTCTATTTGTATTTTTTTTTCTTTTTTCCTTTTTGTTCACTTATTTTTATTCATATTATATGTAAAAGTCTGTGATCCTAGAATTAGGAGCCAGATATTACTGTGTGTAGTGGAGATTAAATTAACGAATTTTATAGCCCACAAATTAAATGAATTTGAATAATTAATTATTATTTTTAAATATATTGAATATCAGATAGACTTCATAAATTTAGATCTCATATGAATTTTCAACGTCTATATAATAAAGCAGGATGATTTTTGAATTTGTCCTACACATTCAAATTATAAAAGAACGGCTGAGATATATTTTATAAAAAATATTTTATATGTACATTTTCTATTTTTCCGCTTCTCTCTCTTACTTTTTCCTTTTTTCATCCATTCTTCTATGATCTCATGAACCCACCTTCCTCTCTCTTTTCTTTTTATTTTTTTTATTTTCTCTCTATTTGTTTTTTTTTTTTCTCCTTTTTGTTCAATATATTTTACACATATTTCCATACAATGTATGTATGCCCGTATAATTATATAAGTAAAAGCAGTATTATATGTATGCCCATGGAAATTGTATATATGTCAGGCACATCTATCTATCTACCTATATATTATACAAGCAAAAGTGAGTTTTCGTGAGAAGATTTGTGAGAACTCCAAAATTTTATAATAAATGGAAGATTTGGTGATAGACTCCTCACTATTTAATTTGTCTTTCAAAAAGACAAGAATTAGATAAGTACTTTCAAAATTCCCTAATATTTTAAAACTTATTTATTTTACTATATTATCCTCATATCTTTCAGCTCTCCTATTAAGTCATCCTCACAGTATATTTCAGAGTAAAATTTTACTTTAAATGATAGTAAACGTTACTCTGATTCAGAGTAATTTATTTTGAATCAGAGTAAAGTTTACTATCATTCAAAGTAAAATTTTATATCGTTAAGCAAATCAACATGTTTTTTACCAGAGTAAAATTTTATTTTGAATCATAGTAAACTTCACTTTGATTCAGAGTAAAAAAACTCTGAATCAAAGTAAAGTTTACTATAATTCAAAGTAAAATTTTATATCGTTAAGCAAATCAACATGTTTTTAATCCGAGTAAAATTTTACTTTGAATCATAATAAAATTTTATTCTGATTCAGCGTAAAAGTTTACTATGAAAGTACAATTTTACTATCATTATATAATTCAAATTTGCAATGAATTGATAGTAAAATTTTAATATCACTAGGAGTCCAAAAACAAATAATAGAAGTACACAATGACAGAGTAAAAGTTTACTATCATTGTATAAAAAAAAATAAAAAACAGAACAGATAACACCAAATTTAAAGTTTACTCTCATTTTATCAAACAAAAATAGAGCACATACTAGAGTAAAATTTTACTCTCATTTTATCAAGCAAAAACAGAGCACAAACCAGAGTAAAATTTTACTTTCATTCTGTCAAACAAAAATAGAACACAAACTAGAGTAAAATTTTACTTTCATTCTGTCAAACAAAAACAGAACACAAACTAGAGTAAAATTTTACTCTCATTTTATCAAACAAAAACTAGAGCACACACCTAATTGATTGAACTCGGCAAATCAACAAAAATAAATCAAAAACAAAAACAAAATAACTAATCAACATATGTCGGAGATGAAATAACTATTGCATCTTCTATCATTATTATGTTTTCTCTCTCTCTTTCTCTCTCTCTCTCTCTCTCTCTCTCCCCCCCACACACACACACACACACACAGCTCTCTCCTACAAATCTTCACTATATCCGCATATCATCTCTTATACCTCCACCATCTCTATCGTCATTTGGTGTTGCTCATCGTCATAATCATCCGAAGAGAAAGTTACAAGTGATGATTTTTTCGGATCTTGAGACAGAGAGCTTATTCCTTAGGTGCAACCAACGAAGCATTGATTGAGGATGAACTTTTACTATTTCGATCTTCTTATCATTTCCATGGAGGCATTTGCTACCAAATCTGGTCACTCCGACCAGATCTCGTTTGAAACCCTAGCCATGGCGCCATCGTCTATGTATAAGCAATAGTTATATTAGACGAAACTTAAGAGATTGAGATGGTGATTGGAAAGATTTAGTTGAGGGTATAATAGTCTGACAAAATATTTAAATAATAATTTTTGTCCTTTATACAAGACTTTATAATTATGAGGGGTTCTAAAGTATAATTTTTTTCCTAGTCTTTTTAACAACAAAAGGAAGATAAGACGGGTTTATAGCCAAATTTTTCATAATAAATTTGTGATTTTATCATATTAAAAAATAAATTTAAATAGTGTTGAGATTACAATTATATTTTAATCTTAATATTATTTACACTGTGCCTTCAGGTACAAGCATACGCTAATATATATATATATATATATATAAAGAAGCTAATACTTATCTCATATATTAAAATGATAATTATCTAATTTTGTTTTATCTAGAATAACTTTTATGATTTGAAATTTGAATACTCAATCCTTTAAGGGTAATATTTTGTTTGTTTGTTTTTATTTTAATATGAATTATTTGGGTTTTAAAGGAGATTGTCTTTTTTTAATTAAATAAAATGATATATGATCCAATAAAAACTTGAGTATGCCATTATTTTAGTATTTTTTAAATTAAAAAATCAATATTATCTTATATATGTTAATACTTATCTGATCGTAATACTAAAATAGATTTGTTAAAAAATATTCTTATTTATCTTTCCATAGCTTTATTTATTTAATTATTTTTTTATGTTCATATAAAAAAATAAATTTTTTATTATTATTTTGTTCATAAAGCGAGAAGAATATGGATAGATAGATTAGTTATGAGTAGAAATAGATTAATTAAAATAATATTCTTATTTATCTTCTTATAGCTATTTTTTTTCTTTTTCATGTTCATATCAAGAACTTAATATTTGCTATCTCATTTTTTTTTTTTTGGTCATCTTTTTTAAAAAATAATAAATAATTAGAAATTAGGAAAAGGGCAAATGAGGCTAGAGGGCTTGTCATGTAAGAAAGAGACAACTAAAGTGTTTTGAGAAGTTGGTAAAAAATTTAATTTTTGACTTTTTAGCAAGTTTTTTAACTTTTTGAAAAGTGATTTGGGAAGTTGGTAAAAAGCTGACTTTTGGCTTTTTAGTTTAATATTTATTTATAGTGTCAAATCAAATTAAAATAACCAAAATACTCTTACCCAACATAAGAAATTTATTTTTTTATTTTTTTGTCATAGGCCATAATTTGTAATTTTACACTCGCGTTTTTGGCACTTCCTAAACCAATTTTGTTACATTTTTTGCACTTGCGTTTTTGGACATTTTATTCAAAAACATGGCTTTTTATTTTATTTTCAAAACGGCACTAATTTTGAATGAGAAGGCAGGATCAAGACTTTCAAAACTTTTGAAAATTAATTATATTTGCTTATATATATAGTATAGATTCTCAATATTGGTTTTTCTTTCTTATTTGTTCTTCTTAAAATTAGCAACAAGTCGACATAGAAACGATGACAATTTCAATCATATAAAATGGAAGTACAGTAATTTGTGGGATATAATTCTCCTCGTTAAAATTGTACATTCTTATCTAAGAAAATCAAGGGGTTAGTCTTTTTCAAAATTAAATATTAATTATTTCTGCCCTATTGAGTTATTTTATTATATTCAGTTGTTTATTTGTTGGTATTATGTGCTGGTTTGACAAGTTTTAAAAAAGTCAAAAAGTTAAAAAGTTACTATCTTATTTAAGTTACATCATTTTATTTAAGTCAAATCACCTCTCTAACGCATCATTTCAAATCCAACCCAAATCCAACCCATATTTCATAAAAAATCAAAACGTACACTTATTTAGATCGTCCCAAATAACCCTATATATTATTTCTTATTGTGACTTTGAGTTTCTAACTATCTGGTGTTGCAATATAATTTATTCAGAATTCACTCATAAATATAATTAATTTATTGTTGATTAAGATTTTATTTTATTACATATGTATGACCAAGGTCATTTAATAGGGTAATACTAGGGATACTAAATTTTCTACTAAATAAATAACTAAATGTCTCACATGAGTATAAGGTCTACAAAATTACGGACTCTACCCCTATGTTGTGGGCCCCACGCTCATGTGAGACATTTAATTATTTGTCTGATAAAAAATTTGAGACGTATAGCATTTTCCAACTCATTATTAAACCCAAGTGCTTGTTAATTACATTCCTTACATACTTTATGACATGATCGTCTATTTTACTTTATAATTTTGTGAAGAATTTTGTTAACGGATATCTTATTAATACTTTTTATTGAGAGAATCTCTAACAATATCTTTTATTTATTTTTTTTTAAATTATTACAAATTGTGGTTTCTATATTTTTAGGGAATTACTTATTTACTTTCTCTAACAATACTTTATATATATATATATATTTTTTTTTAATTTATTCAAATATTATTTTTCAATTTAACTTAATTTTTTAAAAGTTAAGGTGACAGTGATACTGAAAAAGAAAAGAAAGAAGAAAAAACAAGAGAAAAATTAATTTTAGATGCACTAATTCGTATATTAATTAGGTATACTAACCAATAATATGTCATAATTTTAGAAATTTTGAGTATTTATAATTTGCATAATGAATGGGGTTATAATTTTCAAATAATAATGTCATATCACACTAATTAGTATACCAATTGATGTATATAGCACCTATTGTTATATTTTTGGGAGATGAATAGTGGCTTTTCAAATAGTAACATTTTATCAATTTAAAGAGTTACAAAGGACGTCTATTGAATGTTTTAAAATTTTATTTTTTTTGAATAGCTTCTTATTTTGGGCTGTTTTAAGAATTTGACTAAAAATTAATTTTTGACTTTTAACTTAATTTGAATTACATCACATCTCTATTTTTTTTTATACATTTTTTCAAAAAAAAATCAAAATATTAACTTTTAACTCAGTTTTCAAAACAAGTGTTTATTAATGAACAGTTAATTTAAAATTTTTAACTTATATTTTTAATACACTTGTTAACTATACATTTTGCAAAAATAATTATTTGACAAAGCCATTAATAACATTTAAGAAATTAGACCAACCTCCTCCGACTTAAAAAAAAAAAAAAATTCAAAATTAATGTAAATAAACTATAAAAAAAATATAAAATATATATTTTTTGTAAAAATAATAGTAATAATATTTTTTTATTTAAGTAATTAATAAATTATTAATAAAAATAAATTCAATATAATTATATCAAAATTATAAAACTTACCACATTTACTCCTAAGAGACTAGCGTAATTTATCAATTTTAATTAATTTTATTTTTCTGTAACGCTTAAATTAATTTATTCATGATATATATTTGCACTATAAAAACCGACCAGTCGATTTCTATTTTCAAGCCGACGCTCATCTTTTCCATCACTAGTCCAGCCCCTAGAGAAAAATCCACAGCTGCTCTATCTCTCCAATTTTCTCTCTATATATACACATATTGTAATTGAAATTTCACCAATATAGCAGAATCTTGATTAATGCTTCAATTGAAATACCATGGATCCCGAAGATTTCCCTCAAAGCGTTTTCCATTTTTGTTCTTCTTGTGTTCCATGCTTTTCTTGCTCTTCCTCTTCATCATTTTCGTTGCGCTCTTCCTTGTTTTCTGGAAGTATTGTTGTCTTGGAGCCCAACCCCATGGCCTCTTCGATACCCACCTCGCCATTCACTGTTTTCGTGTCTCCTTTCGCTCCCAACTCCTCTTCTTCTGCTGAAGAAGTCGCATGATTCTCTAATTCCCCCAATTTTCTTTTCTTTTCTTTCCATCATTGTTCTATTTTGCTTTTTATTTCTCTCTCTACAATGGCTTGTGTATTGCTGACTGGTTTTTGTCATCATCGGATGACTTCAATTTCTACTACTAATTCTCCTACAGTTGGAAGTTACAGTGATCATCGGTTTTTCAGGTAATTGTTGTGATGATTCTTGGGAATTTTGCAAATTTTGATATGAGTTTTTCATAAATTAGTTTATTTCTTTGTATTTGATTATGTATGTATGTATATATTGGAAAGTTGGAGAGGAATTTGAGGTAAATTATCCCCCAATATGGTCTTGTTCTGTATTGTGATTATCAGGTATGGTTATAATCGTCGTTGTTGGAGTGAGGATGAGAAAGGGATGAAGAACAATTTTACTCGGATCCAAATTGGGGCTCACAAGAAGAGGAGGTTGAGCTTTTCGCCTCAGGCTTGTTCTGCTCTAGTGACGGCAAGAAATTCATCTCTGACCAATTTTTATCAGGAGGTTTGTCTTGTCAATGTTGTAACTATTGATTCCACACTGGTTAAATGAATGGTTTGATTGGCTTGATTATCTTTTGCCACTTAACATTATCGTACTCTTTTTGCTTTAGTTATTGCTAAATTGTTGCTCATTTTTCTGATTATTCTATTACCCATTTTGTGATATGAAATCTTGATCAATGCTTTAATATTTACCAGGTGATTGAGGCTGCAAGGGAAAAGTTCACTCGGGAGATATCCTTCCAGTCCAAGGACAAAGACATCTCCCTTGCAAAAGTAATTTTGTTTCTTGTTTGTTATTTTTGTTTCGAGCTAATGATGGTTAGTCAGAGAATGATCGGGCTAACCGACCTTACTTTCTATTTGTCCTATGAAGGGAGGACTATAATCTGTTCCTGTTTCTTAGTTGCTTTAGTGTTATTGGCATTTTGGCACATACCTTCCCATTAGAAGGATCATACTCGAAACGTTGCTTCTAGAATTATTGTTATTTTGTTTGTAGTAGCATTCTATGGACTGTAGATTTATATACTATCTTGAGATTTTGCTTCATTCCAAAATGCCATGTTGCAGGTTCTTCTGTATGTTGCTGCTGAAGATGAGGCATTTATGGCTTTCAACCGAGAGAAGGATGCTTGTTCACTTCAAAGTGAAAGGAAAGATGCTTCTGTCCTGTCTAATGCCCAAGCATGGGATTCCTTGGAGGAGATGCCTTTGGCTGGAAAGAGTATCAACGGGTGGCTGACTGAGTTGGATACTATTGCCAAAGAAGTCAAGGCAGAGTTAATTTCAAGGGACATAGGTTGCCATTTGGTTGAAGTTTTGGAGGCGGTGAACTTGGTTCTTTTTGAGTCAAGAGGTTTCAAAAGGCCACCTGTACTAGTAGATTCAAAGTATTCATACTTGCACTCAGTTTTGAGCTCTGGATGTGGCAGTGGTAAAGCTTCATTGTCATCTCTTACTTGCTTATGTGCATTGCATTGTTTTGGCCATGCGCAGGGGCATTCTAAAATCTTTTTCTGCTGATTGTTTATGTGGTCTCTTTTATTCAGTCGATATTTGATGTCACCTGACATATGGTTATCTTGTTGGCAGCAATTTTACTTAGTGTAATTTATATTGAGGTTTGTCGAAGACTTAATCTGACAATTGTGGGATCTCGAGTTGGGGAAGAGTTTTTAATTTGGCCCCAAACAGAGAATCCTGAGGTGTGTTAATCTTTTGAACTTGTGATTACAAACACTTCATGTGATATCAGTGCCTACTACCCAAATGCACATTGCCAATTACTTATTTATTCTTCAGTTCCATATCATGTGGGAAAACCCTAGTATATGATGGTCATACAGGTTCTAAGTGCTTCTAAATTTTCTGTCATTTTAGGAGCTGTTCAAGATAACTTCAGGACATAGTTTGTTTGGGGTTGTTAATGGAAGGTGTGTGGACGACCCAAGATCAAAGGCCTCTGATTTAAATAGCAATTCGCTTTCAGGATTGGACATTGCAACAAACCGAGACATTATTGGGATTGCTCTAGCAAATTTGATTGTATGTTCTAATCCCTAAAGCAGTGTCACATGAATATTTTTATGTTACTCCAGTGATTCCATTAACCCATATTTTTTGAATTACCTCCTCACCTCCAATGAGAAAATTGAAAAAAAAAAAACGTATAACGTATAATATTGCAGAGGCTTCATTGGAAACGTGCTTCAAGAACAAACCATGGTTTGATGCTAACTTCTCCACTAAGGCCTGTTCATGACACTAATGACAAACTGAGCAAGATAGATGGTTCAAATGTTCCTTTGGTGCGGCCCCAAGATCTTAGGTACCGATCTTATGCTCCTTTGTGGCATTGGTTACCACCTATCCATTTCTTTCCTGATCATGCAGGTGCTGTTTTGTGTTGTCCCTACAGGTTCAAGATGCTAATTTTGCAAGATTTGCATGAGAAAGGGGAGAATTGTGAAATAGGGACTCATGATAGAGTCCCAGTAGATTCTAGTTTCCTAATAAGGCTAATTAATTTTTTGTCTATGCTGTGATGATGCTTTATTTATTATATTTGACTTACAATCTGCAGATGGGTTTTATACCTTCCCAGTTACAGCTCCTTTTCATCTTTAATGCAGCGCTTTACTCTTCTTATAAGTTAAGATATTGAAATTACCGATAATCCAGGACTATGAAGGTTGAATGAATGACTCAAGCTGTAGCCCAAGTGGTTGTGAGAGGGCATTTAGGTGCTAGTGAGGTAGTTTTAGGTTTGAGTCAATGGTGTGGCATCTGCTTGATGTAGTAATCTAACTCTACTAACATACTAAAATCCTACCGTGTGACAAAAAAATAAAAAATAAAAAATAAAGGTTGAATTGGTTTTGTAATGGATAGCTATGTAGATTTGCTTGTGGGTCACATTCTCCCATATGCGAGCCTCTTGATCATAGTTACACTATAAACTAGGCTTTTAATTTGGCAAAAATTTATATGAATAGATTGTAACGCACCCCTTCCACTATTGGGGAACTTAAAATGTAGCCGATGGTGGGTGTAATGGTCAAAGTTGCTTATTACAAACTTTGCTTAGTTCTTATTTTAGTGGTTAAATACACACACACACACACACAAGTCATACATATTTCAAAATGTCAATTGTCTGTTATAGAGAAATTTACCTGATGCCTTACTAAAAATATTATTCAAGAAAGGAGGTGGGTTGGTTCTGATCATTGATATTGTCTGGCGGGGTATAGATCCAAGTTCTAGTCTTTACATGGAGTTATCCAGCAAAGATCTATATTTTGAAATGATACTTCCATGTTGTTAAACAGGATGCATGTGCTGAACAGAGGCTGGATGCATGTGTTGTTCCACTACGATTATCGTGTGAATAGCCTGTAGAAAGTATTGTTGTCTACAATAAGCTCTTCTTACCTAAAAAGATTTGCCTCTTATGTTGAGTTCGCTTTGTTATATTTTCCTCATTCCACATGCTTCGACTTGTGGAGTTTAAATTTTGTGCATTGAAATGCAGCGATACATCACCCTTTCATAACTCGTTGAAAATTGCACAATAGGAATGAATCTTGCTGTAACATCCTATTTATGTCCACCTCTGTTAACAAATAACACCTTGCTTGGTATCTTATACTTATTTTTTAGGCTGGCTATCATGGCTTCAGAAAGATTGTTGATTCTCCAGCCACATAATTGGACTTTGAGGAGAGACCATGGCTTGATGTTGTATTATAGTAGGTATGAAGTCAGTATCTTCTTTGCTTTTGTGTTTGTCAGGATGATTGGTTTGCGATTCATCTTTCTTTTCAAATTATTTGGTAAAAAATAATTCGCCATATTTCAGGGAATACGAGGCGGCAGTCCAAGAGCTTAGCATTTGCATGGCCTTTGCACCCGAAGAAGAGGCAGGAGTTCTAGAACCATTTGTTGAGAAATTGCATTTGTTGCGGCTTGAATCATCATGGAAGTCTTTGGGGCATAATGGTCCGTTGAGAGTTCCTTAACTTGTTTGTACAATACCCGTGTTTTCCTAACTTCTTAAATCCTTAGGTTCTTATGAAAATCATTGTACTGTATCCGTTGTCTTTTTCGACTCGGTGAGATCCATATATGCTCAATCATCCGACAGCACTTGGGGTAGATCCTTTTTTAATCAACCTTTTGCTTTTGGGGTTTTCATTTCTGTTGTGACAACTGCCTAGCGACGTGATACTGTATTACATTTCTGGTTTGTTATGAGTTAAAAGCTGTTCTATTGAGGAGTTGATATCTGGTATTCATTTGTGTCAATGCATTACAAAATTTTAATGTTTCTTAACAGTACATCAACTAACCCGGTTAGTGTTGTATTTTTTTAGCTTTATGACGATAAATGTAGAGATTAGCTCTAGTCAAATGTTCCGAAACAAAAAGTTACTGGGTCATAATTCTAAATATACGCCCACAGACGTTCTCTCTACGACTACCCCCTCTCAGAAGGAACTCTGCTCATTGGAGATCGTGGTCTCAAGATGGAGAACTTTAGAAGCAAGCGGTCCTCATGAACTTTATTACAAGCTCATAATCAGCTGATTATCAGTTTACAAATGAGTTGAGCCTAAACTGTTCTCAGTGCAGTGAAACTCAATTCTTTGATCAAAATAGATTTCCCTTTTGCTTGAACTTTCACAATGCAGATAAGGTTAGGTAAAGGTTAGGTCAAGCTTTTTTGATTGGGGGACCCAACTAATCCTAATCTATCTCATTATTTTTTTATATTCTATTTTTGTTTTTTATATCATAACCTAATCTGTTTTAGCAAAATGAGCCATACATCCAGCCGGGGGTCACCCCCAGTGAGGTGGTAGTGCATTATTGGTTTAAAAAAAAACTATTTTCTTTTTTTTTTTTTTTTTTAAAGTTTGAACCAGTGGGGGCGCGACACCTCACTGGGGGTGCGACCCCCACTGGGTGTAGCAAGCACTGCTCTCTGTTTTATATGTCACAAAAATTGACTCATTGTCAACAAACCTATTTACTTCTTCAACTTTGATTGATAGCTCGAAATCCCCTCCCCCGAATCCCCCTAATTTCCATTTACAGTAAACTGTTTTTTTTTTTTTTTTTTAACTTGCCTTGCCTTTTTTTTTTTTTTGCCAAAAAAGGCAATTCGGGGGTTCGGGGGACCCCCCCTCTCGAGCTCCCACTCTTTTCTCTTACTTCTTTTCATGAATCTTGTGTTTTGCCCAAAAGCTAAAAAAGGTAGGTTACTTGTGCTTCACCTATATGTATCTGTCATGTGAATGGTGCTCATGCTTCTTTACATAGCAAGGCCTCATAAATTATTTGTCTTATTCAAAATGATGATTCCATCAAAAATGATAAAAACTGAATTATAAATCATCATTCATCATTGAATAATAGTAGGAATTATGAAAAAAATATCATGAAATGATTTATGAAGATTTTTCATCCCTTAATTAGTGTGTGGTGTTTTCTTGTATGTGTAATTTAATGGTGGAGAATCTTCATGATCATTTTCATGATATTTTTTTCATGATACGTAGTATTACTTTTCATCATTACAAGGTGAAGGTGAAATGATCATTCATTATATTATTCATTAAAAAATTATTTAGTATGAATTATAAACTCACTAATGATGGTGGAAGATGAGTTTGTGTAGTTAACTATTAGATTGTATTTAGATTATAAATTAGGGGTACTTACCAATTAGTCCTGTTAACTAGACTTATTTACCTACAGGTCCTAACTAATAAATTTAACACTATAAAAATAAGAGAGTGATAAATTTATCACTAAAAATTTATTCATAAAACAAAAAGACTGATAAATTTATTACTATAAAATTATTCATAAAAAAAAGACTGATAAATTTATCTTTATCACTTAATAAATTATATCAAATAGGACTTAATGGGTAATAAGTCTCTAAAGTAGGACCTATTGGGTAATAAGTCTCCAAAGTAGGACCTATTGGTAGTTTACCCTATAAATTAGTGGAATGATATGAAAATACTAAATAAAACGGAAGCAAAAAGTGAGCAAAGTATAATTTTAGTTTTTTTTTGGGTAAATTAATTCATAAATATAAATATAAGATGCAAACATAACATTAATGGAATATTCCTACTACACATTTTCTCTCTTTGGAGAACCATGATTTGTTGCCTGGTGTTTGAAATTAGTTATAACTCTTTCTCTCTTTGTGGACCAAGCCCACGAAAGCCAGCCTAACATTAACCTAATGTGTTGCAGTATATTAGATGGGCTGCATTTGCTTAGGATCAGACTGGGAAAAAACATAAAAATAAAATAAAATAAAATAAATAAAAAAAATTGAAACTTGGTTTTAGTTTTCAAATTTATCATTTATCATTTTTTTGGGACAATTGTAAAAAAGTGACAATAATATCACAAAATAATTGTAAAGTGATGAAAGTACAAACAGTTTATGCATTAGATTGAGCAAATAAGTCTTGTACTTTCATCACTTTGTAATTATTTTAGGTTGTTATCACTTTTTTTGCAATTGTCTTCTTTTTCCTTTTTTTTGTTTTTGTTTTTGTTTTTGTTTTTTGGGTTCTATGCTAAGAAAATAGGAGAATATCAGATAAATAAAAATTATAAATTAAGTACAAATGTTTTTAAATATATATAGCTCTATTATTTTTATATAATTTGTTTTAGGATGCAAATTTTTTTTTTTAAATTTAAAAATATCCTTTTGATATTTATTTTGGTCAATTTTATTTTTAATTTTTCAATTTCAAAAAAAAAAGTTCTGAAATAAAAAGTCATTTTTCAAAACTTATTTCATGAAGAAAAAAAAACACCTTTTTTTTAAGATTAAATTATTCACCAACTATAAACCACTAATTTATGAAAACATAAATGATACAGACCCCACAATTATCCCACCCTCACAACCCCCACGCACACGTGTCAAAGAGATAGGAAAAAAATAAAGGGTAAATTACAAATACACCCCCTGAGGTTTGCTTAAAGTACAGATTGCCCCTTGTGGTTTGAAAAATTATAAATACCTCATTGTTAGTATTTTTGATTTAATAGAATTAACTAAAAAAATGAAATTCATAATTGCTCTCCTATACAGTAATAAAATTACCTAAATTATTAACTGAAACATATTTCTAATATTATTAAAAACTGTCAATTGACTTGATGATTTATTAATAGGGGGATTTGGTGATAGACCCCTCAATGTTTAATTTGTCTTTCAAAATGACAAGAATTATATAGGTCATTTCAAAACCCCCTAATATTTTAAAACTTGTTTCTTTTACTATATTATCCTCATATCTGTCAGCTCTCCTATTAAGCCATCTTCACAGTGTATTTCAGAGAAAAATTTTACTCTGAATCAGAGTAAAGTTTACTACGATTCAAAGTAAAATTTTATATTGTTAAACAAATCAACATGTTTTTAACCAGAGTAAAATTTATTTTACTTTGAATCATAGTAAACTTTACTCTAATTCAGAGTACAGTCGTTGCCACCACTACCACCATTGCCAATTCCTTTGGCAATACTGGCCCACAAATTGTTGAGTCAACCTGACCCCCAAATAAACCCTTTCATCCACTCCACATGTCCCCAACCCGTGCCATGGAAATCCTCATAAAAAAGGGGCATCTCAAGCTCCTTGATCCCCGACCTCTCCTTGATATTCTACCGGCCAGACATGACCCCAATAAATACTTCCCTTTTCACCAACAACATGGTCATGAGACTGATCGTTGTTTTCACTTACGCTATGAGATTCAAGATCTCAACAACAGTAAAGCCATAGCTTCGCCTCAACCCCAAAGACCCAAGGCCATCACCCTACCAAAAAAACCCACAAAATCTACCGATGATGCGTCAATAAACTTGGGAGATAATGCAACTAGCTTTGTGATCGGGGGATGAACCACTTGCTGATTGCACACATTTCTTTCCAAACGTGGTAGATGACGCACATTGTTTTAGCAATTTGAGAATGATTTCATTTTACTTTCTGAATTGAGTGTTAAGTCTGAGTTTGATTCCACCCAGTCTGTAGATTTGGGATCTCGAGACATTCTAGCAAGTCTAAATCTGTTGATTTCAGGAATGCTAACCTAGACATCTCTATCCTGTCTAGGTCTTCTTTGTCATTTTCTTTTGAGTCTGTTGTCATTATTGAGTCGTAGTTTCTTTCAATAAAAGTGCCATAGATTCTATCTACTTCTCTGTGCCTTTAATTCATTGCATTGACCAAAAATTACAAAACTTTTTTCCAAAACTTTGATAAAAATGAAGAGGAAGAAATTCCTCGGGATTTGCAAATTTTGATCGACTAAGAGAAAGAGAGGTGTGCTAAGCCCTTGATGAATGAGATCATTTCTGTTAATGTGGGTACTGAGAAGGATCCTAGCTTGGTCCAGATTGGTTCTATATTGTCTTCATAAAAGCACGAGCGATTAGTCATTTTGTGAAAAGATTTCAAAAAATGTTTTTGCATGGTCTTATGAAGACATGCCTGGAATTGATCTTGAGATTGTACAGCATAGAGTTCCTCTCGACTTGAGGTCCGACCTCCTTAGCTTTCAAACCTTGATTCAGAATGTTCAGTAGTCAACGAAAGTATAAGGCTTGCATAGCCGGAATGGAGGCAGCCCTTGAACTAGGGGCAATAAGGTCGGATGTAATTTAGATTACAAACAGCCCTTGAATTAGGGGCAATAAGGTCGAATGTGACAAAAATTCAAACTGGGTCATTTCTCAAGCTAATGAAGATCGAAAAAGAAGTCCAATCCTGGTATATGAGAGAATGAGTTTTATTATTGAAGGATAATTAAGTTCCTATCCACTACACTAGGTGCAAATTTAGACCCAATTAGCCTAGTTCCTACATCATCGTGTCTATTTGGTCAAGTGTAGCAGTCATTTTTATAGATTTTGATGGCCTAGAGATCTCACAACCAATCAACATGAACAAGCTAAAATGAAAGTACCACCCTTAAGAGGCTCATTGGGCTGAAAACCCGGAAGGGCGGCCCAGGCAAAAGTTAGAACCAAAAAAAAAAAAATGAAAAAAAAAGAAAATGACAAAAAATGCAAAAAAATAGTAAAATGAAAAAATGAAAAAGCTCGCAAGGTTGAAAACCCAGAAAGGCAACTTTGGTAAAAGTTAGAGCACAAAAGGAGAGTGTTAATACCCAAGTGAACCTTAGTCGGAACTACGTAAGGCCTCATTCCTATCTTTGGGAAACGTAGGCAACTTCATCATGAAGTTTGGCCGTAGCCATTTTTAACTCACTCGTCCCGTCTATATTGTCTAATGTATCTTTAGTTGACTTAGCTGTCCTATCTGCATTTGCGTGGCTCATCTCCGTTCCATTCGGTTTAATTTGGTTTCATTCAACTTGGCTCCAATCGATTTGGTTCAGTTTGGTCCAATTTTTCTCGGCTTCATTTGGTTCGGATTGGCTCGGTTCAGTTATCACTATTGCTACAACAGAACCAATTCAGGATTATCTAGCATGAGGCTATGCACCCTAATGGTTGATTCCATGTTGGTTGGATAGTGGCCATTTGCGAAAATAGGTTTTGATTATTTTGAATGAAGTTGACTAATTTTTCTCAAAAATTATTCCATTTTTGCAAAACCAAACCATTCTTTGGACTTAAAAAAGGGAAAAATTTTCAATGTTCACAACTTGACTTACATGATTTCAAAATAGAAAATGGAATAAATATGCTAATCTAACTCTCATGTTAATCAAAACATTTTTACAAATAAATAAATAAATAAATCAAGAGAAAAAAGTCAAGGCAATGAACTAGGGACATAGTCGAGTAAGAGATTTTGTCTTCTCCCCGCTCGAATCAACTGTTCACTGCCAGAAGTTACTATTCATCTAGCGGGGTTCGATTCCAAGCGTGTTGTTTCATCTTTCAGCTGGCACGACAACTCTTTGGCCAGTTCATCAGTTCGTCGGCCACCTTTTTGGTCGGCCCACCAGTTTCAATTTCAACCCATCATGACAAACTACAGAATCGCTTAGGCTCAATGGTTGTGTTTCTGAGTCACATTTTTAAGTTCCTTTCATACCAGTCATTGTATATAAGTGTGTTTGGATTATTTTGCTTCGTTTTTCTTTCATTAAGTTATTCTTTAATTCTGGTCAGTATGGAATCAGTGTCCAATTCAGAGTTCAAAATTCAATCATTCTCAAATTCAATCAAACAAATTGTTTTCAAGCTCAAAGAGATATGTCAGTCACGCCAATGATGTGCAAAAACGAAACTTATTTTATTGAAGTTAGGGGATGAAATCCCCGATTACAGAGACCAAAAAAAAAGAAGAAAAAGAGTTAAAGCTATAGGTGCTCACTCCAAAACAAAAACAAAAACAAAACAAAACAAATAAAAAACAAAAAAAAGAAAAAAAGAGAGAGAAAGTAGCATTTTCTCAGTTTTCTAGCAGTAACTCGGCGACGAAGATTACAACCAGCTTCATTTGTACACAGCTTCGTTGCCTGACTTTACCATCAGCTGCCTCGCTTCATTTTTACTCTTTCGAAGCTCTTCAAGACTCTGCCTCAGCCTTGGCAGAGTTTCCGAAAAAGATTATTCCTTGCCAGCCATCAAATTGGTTATGCGAAGGAACTCCGAATCGGGCTGTGGAGGTGGCCGGTCGTTTTAGTTCTTTGTTCTACTTTTTCAGTGCACTAATTTCTACTCGAGAGTCCTTGTACATACGTTGGAGCAGGGAGAGTTGTGCAGTTAATTGATGTACATCAAACGTCATGTTCTGCAGTCGACGGGACAAGTTGGAGACTGCAGTCACGGTCTCCACACATGACCTCAGTGTATATGAGTTTGCTTCGATGTCAGACTGTGCCGCCATTATTTGCTCAACTGACATCGCTGGAAAGCTGAAAATAGGGGAAGGAGGAGGAGCCCGCGGTTGAGGTTTAGGGGAGTCGAAATCGATCATCCCTATCGTGGACTCGTTCAGGTCTAGAAAAAAGAGTGAGAGAATCATGTGAAGAGGCCATGGCAGAGAAGAGTAATGCAAAAGAAAGAGGTTGCAGAATGGTGGCAGAGAAAGTTTGCAGGCTTTTGCTTTGTCTCTCTCTCGCAAACCTCAACTTGAGAAGAGAGCGAAGAAGAAGAAGAAGACAAAGAGGAGAAACATTGGGATAAGGCGTTGAAGAATCAGGACAGCCTGTCGGTCAAACACCGAGATTGTTGAAATCGCACGCCAAACACAATGCTCGAAGATGATGAAGGAAGAGAGAGTGAGACAAAAACAAGGGAGGCAGGAAAGATATAGATATGTATATGTACTCTGTCTGTATGCATATATCTTGTATATATATTATTTGTATATATATTTGGTCAAAAGAATTGGTTTGGCTAAGTAGTGAGGTATTGGTCGAATAAGCCCGAGGTTAGGGGTTCGAACCCTCATAGCAGCAAAGTTGTATTTTTGTGTGGTGATGCTAGCGTGACACACCGCTAATGTCAAAAAATGGAATATCCTCGATAGTAACAGAATATTCCTTGAATGTGTATGTTGTCTATATATATATATATATGTATATGTGTGTATGTCTACGTATATGTATATAATTTGCCTGTGTATGCCTGTATACATATTTGTATTATGTATATAGTATGTATACTTGTATTTGGCATTTATAAAAAAAAAAAAAAAAGAAGAAAGGAATTTTTTTTAAAAAAAAAACATTCTACTGTACCTTCTTCCACTCATGTGAGACGTGTTTGGACTTCGAATTTACTTTTTCTCTTTCCATGTGAAATGCGTTAGGATTTCAAGTTTATTCAGTTAAAACCTTTCCCCTCTGCGTATAAAATATGATTAGGTACGCTTATTGGTTACACCACCTTTGCTCCTTTCACGTGAAATATATTGGGATTAGATGTTTTCCCGGTTAAAACCTTTTCCCTCTCCGTATGAGATACGTTTAGGTATGCTTGTAGGTTACACCATTTTTATTCCTTTCTTGTGAAATGTGCTAGGATTTGATGTTTGCCAGGTTAAAACCTCCATCCTCTCCATATGAGATACGGTTAGGTACGTCTGCTGGTTATACTACATTTCTCCTTTCGCGTAAGACACGTTTGGATTTGTTCACTATTTATCCTCTCGCATGAGACTCATTTGGATTTATTAACTATTTCTTCTCTTGCGTGAGATGCATTTGGATTCATTCACTATTTCTCCTCTCGCATGAGATGCGTTTGGATTCATTTACTATTTCTCCTCTCGCGTGAGACGCATTTGGATTCATTCACCATTTCTCCTCTCGCATGAGACGCGTTTGGATTCGTTCACTATTTCTCTTCTTGCGTGAGATGCGTTTGGATTCGTTCACCTTTCTCTTCTCGTGTGAGACACGTTTGGATTTGTTCATCATTTCCTCCTTTTGCGTGAGTCGCGTTAGGTTGTTGATTCACTTGGTTAAAAACATTAGGTGCGCCTGATGTTCACACCATCTTTTTTTCTTTTACATGAGACGCATTAGGTTATTGATTTACTCGGTTAAAAACATTGGGTGCACCTGATGTTCACACCATCTTTTCTTCTTTTGCGTAAGACACATTAGGTTGTTGATTTACTCGGTTAAAAACATTAGGTGTGCCTGATGTTCACACCATCTTTCCTCCTTTCACGTGAGACATGTTAGGTTGTTGATTTACTCAGTTAAAAACATCAGGTACGCCTGGTGTTCACACCATCTTTCCTCCTTTCGCATGAGACGCATCAGGTTGTTGATTTACTCGATTAAAAACATCAGGTGCGCCTAGTGTTCACACCATCTTTCCTCCTCTCACGTGAGGCGTGTTTGGATTTTGAGTTCATCATTTGTGTTGTGGCACATTTGTATGCGATGCACCCCTCTTTCATTTGTGCGGTATGCACATTTGTATGCGATGCACCCATTTCTTTCATTTGTGCGGTATACACATTTGTATGCGATACATCCCCTTATTTCATTTGTGCGGTATGCACATTTGTATGCGATGCACCCCTCTCTTTCATTTGTGTGGTATGTATATTTGTATGTGATGCACCCTCTTTTATTTAATATCATTTGCATGAGGCTTGCCTCACTATATATTACATCTTGCATTGTACACATCATATGTTTCCAAAATAAAATAAGAAAAAGGAAAAAATCGACTTTCATTTGCATTAGCATATCATTTGCATAGTTACATGTTGCATCACTTGGTTACAATCTATTTATATCACCATTTGACACAATTTATACTGGCTCTCACTTTTTGGGTTGTAAAAACCACTCGTTTGTACTGGCTCTTTTTTGGAATGACGAAACTATCCCTTTCTCAGGATGGCAGTCCAGACTATTATTGGTTAATACCTCCATTTTTTTGGGTTGTTGGTTAAGACTATCCCTTGATTAATACCTTTCTTGTTTTGGGACCATTCATCGGTTACATTTTGTTCTCTTACGTGGATGTATTCAAGTTGTATCCCTCGTTATGCTTCATATTACTTGTTGTATTACATTAGTCATGCACTTTTTCAAAAAAGACAAAAAAAAAAAAAAAAAAGAGTTCAATTTTCAATTGCATATCATTTTCATTTTGCCCTTGAACTACGCTAGTTTGATTCCTTGCAAAGGGATATGTAGGCGATCCTCGGATTCAACCAACTTGTGTTTGCATCTTGTTTGTTTGCCCAAGTCTTACGGCCTTATCAAAAGGGTCGTCTTCAGGCTTTGACATTTACTCACGTCATGCAATGACTTCAAGCTCTGTCAAAGAGGGGCAACTGTAGACACCCCATTTTGACCGGCCCTAAAACTTGGGCGCTTTCTTTTGATTATCCAATGATAAAAATAAGAATATGCTATCTCACAAAATTCTCAGTGAAAAAATGAAATGTAAACTTTAATCTCAACCTTACACCCGTTTTTTGCCATATTATTTTAGATCCATTCTCTATTTTCTTTACTTTTTTAATATGTAATATTATATTATATATATATATATATAGTATGTTACATTATTATCTATAATATCTTATTTATTCAGTGTTGTGGTTTCACCCACACACCATACTTTTGTATATATATATTAAATATTAAATATTTTATATATTATATACTATTCCTCCTTTAAAACTCCCTAGCCCCTCCCACCATTTGTTTTTTTATTTTCTTTTGCTTTAGACCCCGCTTTGGTCAAATTATATTACATATTTAGCCTGCTAAAATATATTTTATTAGTCCATGTATTTTGTTATTTTATAATTTTATATATTTGTGTGGTTTTATATTTTTTTTTTGGATATTTGTACATATATTTATGCTAATAATACCTGAGAGGGAGATTTATGATCTGGAATTGGGCCGGACAGATTTGGGCCCAATGAGGTTGGGCCGAGGTAGTTCGGCCCTGTCCTTGCAGGAGTCTGCTCGGTTAAGGCAGGCCGTGGACTGACCGAGCTACGCGGCATCATGGTATCAAAGCCGGTCAAGTGAGATGTCTGGCGGTGACCAAGGTTAGACCGGGCTACTTGTGTTTGCTCGGCAGGAAGGTCGACAGTGGACAAGCATGAGCTTGACCGAGCTTGGCTATGTCGGGATGCAGCCGAGCTTGGTCCTCGTTGGTCTTAGCTATGGGAATACTCAGGCTTGAAGCGCAATATGGCCGTTGACAGCCGAGATGGTGCAGCCCGGCTGCCGAGCTCCCATAAGAGTGGGCAGGCAGTTGGGTTAGGTGATGTTCAGCAAGATCTGTGCTGACAGATGGGATAGCAATGCCACGTGTTAAGAGATCACTAGGAGTAGATTTGGGGCGCAGAGAGTATATAAGCATGTCTGCGCCCCCCATACGAGAAAAACATTTTTGTAAGAAATACTTACACTCAAACACTCTCTCTCTCTATCCTAAGGTGTGTGCTAACTTGATCGTCGGAGGGGTTTTCCAGCCACACAACGCCGAGTAGCTCACCGCCGTTGTGCTTTCAGGTGATCGGACAGAAACGGAGCTTGGCGGAAAGGAGTACGGGCGTACCCGAATATTTGTTCCCCGTACAATTGGCGCCGTCTGTGGGAAACTTTGCAGATAAAACCTTGTCTTCCAAGCTCGTCTGATCGCCGTTCATGGCGAACAACGAGGAGATTCCGTTGTCCGCCATCGACGGAGTTACCCCGGAGTTAGGTAGACGGAGAGAAGGTCATACCATCATCCCTCCAATGGTTGACTTGGAGACATTCCTAGGAGGACAGTCGGGAGATGCGCGGGATAAGCGTGGAAGGAGTTATGGTCATTCACGGAGTCCAGACGGTCATCGGCGACGGAGAGAATCACACGCCAGACGTCTGGAACATAAGCTCAGGGACCAAGACGCTGTCATCCGACAGATGGCGGCGGAGATTGAGGAGCTGAAGCGGCATGTGAAAGGGAAGGGTGTAGCTGGAGTGGGAGACCATAATGAGCGCGCCCAACCCCGCCGTTCAGGCAGTCAGAGTCAGCAACACACTCTGTCCATTTCTATTACTAGAAGTTACAAGGTTGGTGATTCCGATGTGCGCGCAGAGAAGTCCAGCGCGCAAGATAGCACTTACCAGCCCTCACGTCCGGCGACGATGTCGAGGTACTCTTATTCCGCTCGTTCAGAGGATTTGCGGGCAGTCTTAAAGGAGTGAGCTCGCCGGCAGGAGGCTCAGAGGGTGCCTGCGTTCCAGCGGCTATCCTACGGAGTTCACGCCAGCGAGGAGGTCGGAATGCCTCCACCCCGCCAAGCAGCGCCGCTCTATGTAGATTCAGACTTGGTGAGGCTGAGCGCCACCCCTTTCTCCCTAGAGATTGAAACAACACCGTTGCCGGCAGGCTTCCACCAGCCTAAATTCACACTTTACGACGGAAAGACCGATTCTGTTACGACCCTAAACCCGACCCTATGGGTTTAGTACCATAACCGGCCAGTAATCCGAGATTACCGAAGGCCTGCTTAACAGTAGTACAGTAAAACAGAGTTCAGGGCCTGGCGGAAGCCAATACAGTAAATAAATAATGTCCATTGAGCTGTGACAGTCTGTATGCCAAAAAGATTTTTCATGCATTCACACATGTAGAACAGTACAGTCTATACAAAATTTACAATCACACAGTACATGGACCTAATCCCTTGATAGCAGTACAGTTAGTAGCTGACAGTCTATACAGTAATCCAAAACAGTACGGAGACAGACGGGGAAAAAAACAAACCACCCCAAAGCCATAACATGGCAACTCGGAACCTCGCAGTGAGGCACATAGGCTGGCTTGACAAAACTAAAGCTTGCCTGACGCTCCTAGCTGCGGTCTGGTGCCTGTACACCTACATATATATATGAGCAGTGAGCTAAAGCCCAATGAATAACACAATGCGTAAAGGGGGTTAAGAATAAATGTCCTTTCAGTATTGAAAACAGTAATTTCAATCAGTTTATCAGTCATTCAGTTTGTGGCTCATATTTCAGGTCATAACAGTCATTTAGTTAAAGCAGTGATATGTGGTACATCCATTGGCATAACAGTACAGTAAACAGTAGGTCTTAAAAGACCGGGTCTTAACAGACCAAACAGTAAATGATGGCCATCAGTAGCAGTACAGTAACAGTAACAGTAACAGTAACAGTAACAGTAACAGTACTATTTCAGAGAACAGTACAGTACTTGTGGATTCAAGAGGTGTCTCGCACAGATTCTAGAGGTGGCTCACACTGTAGCACTTAGTTCCGTAGATTCTAGAGGTGGCTCACAGTGTAGCACTTAGTTCCGTACAGCACTTTGTTCCATATCAGAAATACAGAATGGCCATCATAACAGTAAACAGTAGTGGTTCCAAACTTGGGAACCGACATAGGTCTCTCTGTCACAGTAACAGTAAACAGTAGGTGCCAAGGATGCCACAGTACAGTTCAGAATATAAGACATACGTTCATTCAGTACACAGTATCAGTTCAGTGAACAGTTCAATTCCGTAAACAGTATCAGTTCAGTAAACAATATCAATTCAGTAAGCAATTTCGTAAATAGTTCAATTTAGTAAACATTTCAGTTCAGTGAACGGTTCAGCAAACAGTTCAATAAAGTAGACAGCTCAATAAGGTAAACAATTCAATAAAGTAAACAGTTCAGAAAATAATCATTTTTGAACATCTCTTTACACAGTTGTTACTCACAGAGTTCTGGGCTACAGTAAGCTAGAGCGTCCCCTCAGTAAGCCAACCCTACACAGTATACAGGATGAACACACACTAAGCTATACAGTTAGGGAAGATCAATAACTTAATCCCTAATTTGCCTCGGTGTGTTCTACATCTATATCCTCATTAAGATGTCTTAAACTAGGCCTAAGAATGCCTAGAATGGGATGAGGATGCAAAGATGTACTCAGAAAACATTTTACAAAACTTGCTGAAAACAGGGGTCTCGCTCGAGCGAGCCTTCCTTCGCTCGAGCGAGCTTGCAAAATCAAAGGGATCGCTCGAGCGAGGAATCCTTCACTCGAGCGGTCTGTCGAAAATGCAAAAGTACTGGATGCTAAGTTTTTACGCTCGAGCCACCATTTCTTCGCTCGAGCGGAGCTCTGAACAAACGATGGTCGCTCGAGCGAGGAATCCTTCGCTCAAGCGAAGGAGCCAAATTCTGGAATTTCTAGATTTGCCTCCCAAGCTCAAACCAAGCAGTCTCCCACTCTATACTTGACCTCTTGGGCCCAAATTCTGGAAAACACATCACAACTCAATATATAACAAGTTTCAAAACTCAATTTGTGGATTTAAATCCCAAGAGTGAGTCCATTAAATCCAATTTTCAAACCCATTTTCAAAAACAATCTTCAAACATGACATGCATGGGTCAAAACCATTTCAAAGCTTCAATTCTTGCTCTAATGAGCTCAATCCTTTCAAAACAAGATGAAAACATGGACTTATACATAAATGTGAACATGCATGCAACCTTTTGCCATGAAATCAACTCAAACTTCAACAATACCAACATGCATGCATAAATTAGACTTCATATCAACATTATTGAACCAATTCATGTCTTAATTCTATAATTTAACATGAATCATGCAATAAGCAACTTAAACACATCAATGAGAAGATGAAACACCAACCTTAAGTCTCTAACTCAAGAATATAAGCTCAATTTTGTAACCCTCCAACAATTCATCCAAGTTCAAGCAAAAGTGGGATGAAAACAACTCTCTTAGTTTCTCTCTTTCTCTATTTTCGGTGGGGAGCATGAAATGAACTGAAGGAAAATGTTTGCTAAGTGTAACACAAGCTTCAAAAGGGTTTTAGATGGTGGGTCACTAGAGTGGCAACTTGGTAATTAAGTCCAACAATGTAATCTAGCTTATTTTAATCTATTTAATCATACCAAATCACTTTTTCAATAAATATACCATAAATCCACATAAATTATGGTGATCTCAGACCATTAATCAATTTTCAATTTGGTTGCCAATAAGGCCTTCAATTTGCAGTTTAATACATAAGACGAGAACAGATAATTTGGCAGTCAAACAGATAGATTATGCATTTAAACAGTTACAGTCAATCGATTCAGTTTCGGATCTCAGTCAGTCAGTTCGGTACTTTAATCAATTCAATTATCAATCATGTTCAGTCTCAGTAAACAGTAATCAGTAGGTAATCAGTAAACAGTGACGAGGGTTGTTACAGATTCCTACATACATGTAAGCCACTTCCGACAGGTTATGGCCGGACATAGGCGGAATGACGCACTTATGTGCCTTATCTTCCCGTCAAGTTTAGGTGAACTAGGCCTGAAGTGGTTTGAAAGGTTGCCGGAGGGGAGCATAGAAAGGTGGCATCAGTTGGCCGAAGCCTTTGTGATGCGCTTCAAAACCAACACCAAAACACCAAAGGAAGTTGATCACCTACTGAGTGTCAAGATGGAATCGAGCGACACATTGAAGGCGTACAACTCTAGATATTGGGAGACCTTCAATGAGATCTTGGATTACCCGGTTAACCTTAAAATCACTCAATACAAGCGTGGTCTCCCGGTCGGACATAGACTGCGGGACTCGCTTACCATGCACCAACCGACATCCATAGGCCAGCTCATGCAGCGCATTAATGAACACATCCGAGTAGAGGATGACGCATCAGCATCCATCGCAAAGGCTACTCTGGTAACAACAGACAAGAAGACAGCTGGCAGAGAGCACGCAGTTGGGCAAGAGTCCAGCCGCTCAAGTGACCATGCAGAGGAATCGGACCGTGGCTCAAATCGTAAAAACCGGGGTAGAGGACGTCGGAATGACCGAGATGATTACCCTCGAGATGACGTAGCCGATGCCAACAGAAGGTTGAAGGCCAGAATAGGCATCACCACAGTCTTCAAGATTCCGATCTATCGTATACTTAGTGAAATCCGTGACGAGGAATATGTCCAGTTTTCAGCTAAGTTGGGCGACGGTCAGAAGGGCTTCAATCCGTGGTACCGTTGCACGTTTCACCGGGAGCACGGCCACTGGACAGAGGATTGTTTGCCTTTGAGGCAACACTTGGAAGAGCTAGTCGCAGCCGGACACCTGGACCTTTACATTGATGGGGGCGTAAAGGCAAATCAAGCTCCGGTTGACCCGCAGGGACTGGATGACCGAGATGCGCCTCCACAAGGGGTTGTTAATGTCATCCACGGCATAGTGGAACCGGCACGTGTGTGCGAGCTCCAAGGTATGATCAAGAAGGCAGGGCACATGAGGGAGGTCTTGTCTGTTCAGCCTGCGATCAAGAAGGGAAAGACTGAAGAGAAAGACGTCATCAGCTTCTCCACAACATTCAGATGCCGCACAACGATGCCTTAGAAGTGACGCTTCGCATCAAGGAATTTGATGTCAAGCAGATCTTTATCGATCAGGGAAGCTCAGTCGAGATCATGTATTACGACGCGTTCAAACAGCTCAAGCTCCGGGATACAGACTTGGCTCCAGCAACTTCGCCAGTGGTTGGCTTCAACTCACAACCAGAGTGGCCTTTGGCAAAGATTATCCTGCCGGTCAAAGCGGGGTCCGTGGTCAAGCAAGTGGAGTTCTGGGTGTTGCAAGTACCATCCACTTATAACCTGATCCTTGGAAGGGGATGGCTTCACACGATGCAAGCCGTGGCATCAACCTACCATCAGGTGATGAGATTCCCCTCGGCAATGGGGGCAATCGAAGAAATTTGGGGAGATCAAGTCATGTCGAAGCAGTGCTTTGTGGCAGTCAACGGTAGCCGGGCTGCCAAAGGCTTCGTTCAAATGATAGAAGGACCGGAAGATCGGGGAGTTCTTGACGATGTGGGCACTAAGGCAGAGGACAAAGCCGTTGATGAATTAGTGGAGGTGCGAGTTGATACGGAGCAGCCGGACAAGTTCTTCTTGCTCGGCTCCAGCCTTACTGCCCAAGAAAGGACTAAGATGGTTTAGTTTTTGATGGCCAACATCGAAGTCTTCGCATGGTCACCTTACGACATGCCCGGCCTCGATCCAAGTTTTATCTGCCATCACCTCAACGTCTTCCCCGGAGTAAAGCCAGTCATACAGCGTACAAGGATATCAGCCCTGCATCACGCCGAGGTAGTCGCCGAGGAAGTGAAAAACTTGCTTGAGGCACGAGCGATTCAAGAAGTGCACTACCCTCGGTGGATCTCTAACACGGTAGTGGTGCCCAAGAAGAATGGGAAGTGGCGAGTTTGTGTCGATTACAAGACAGTCAACCGAGCTTGTCCAAAGGACAGCTTCCTCTTGCCACGAATTGACCAGCTTGTGGACTTGACGGCTGGGCATGACAGGCTCAGTTTCTTGGATGCCTACCGAGGCTACCATCAGATTGCAATGCATGGGCCCGACCAAGAAATCACCTTCTTCACGACTCCAAGGGAACTCTTCTGCTACCGAGTCATGCCTTTTGGTTTGAAGAACGCCGGGGCAACTTTTCAGAGGATGGTGACCAAGATGTTTGCGCCTTTGCTGGGCCGGACAATGGAGGCTTACATTGATGATATGGTGGTTAAAAGCCGGCATCAAGTAGACCACTTGTCCGACTTAGCCGAGATGTTTACCATTCTCAAAAAGCACAAGCTACGCCTGAATGCATCTAAGTGTGCCTTCGGCGTAGGATCCGGAAAATTTTTGGGATTCCTAGTCACGAACCGAGGCATCGAAGCAGATCCCACGCAGATCAGAGCTGTACAGGAGTTGAAGCAGCCTAGCTCAGCTAAGGACGTGCAGCATCTGGCCTGAATGGCCGCCATGCTTAATCGATTTATAAGCCGGTCATCAGATCGCTGCCGCCCTTTCTTTCAGGCATTAAAATCAAAGTTCTCATGGGATGAAAAGTGTGACCGGGCTTTGGCCGAGCTGAAAGAGTATCTTTCTTCGGCGCCACTATTGGTTACACCAAAGCCCGGCGAGGAACTCTACCTTTACCTTGCCATTTCACAGCATGCAGTTAGTGCGGTGCTTGTTCGAGCTAAAGGAATCAAGCACCTCCCAATCTTCTACGTCAGTAAAACCTTGCTACCGGCCGAGTTGAGATACTTGCCATTGGAAAAGCTTGCGTTGGCATTGATGATGGCTTCAAGAAAGTTGGCGCACTATTTCCACGCCCATACCATCATCGTTCTGACCGAGTTCCCCCTCAAAGCTTTGTTCGAATGGGCGAACTTCTCTGGCCGAATTCTCAAGTGGGCGGTCGAACTGGGACAATTTGATGTAAAGTTCCTGCCGCGCACTGCTATAAAAGCCCAGACCTTGGTCGATTTCGTTACTGAATTCTCACCTGGCACTCATCCGGTGTGCTCGGTCGATATTGCTGCGGCAGATGAGGAGGTGAACGAAAGCCTGATCGAGACTCAACAACTTGGTGGAGTTGGCGACGCGGAATTTGCGCGCCCTACCGGAGCACCCTCAGTTTGTACAATACCACCACCCGGTGATGCGATGACGGAGTTGGGTATCACCGACCAACCTGCTCTGTCCGGTGCCGCATCACCAAGGGGGAAAGAAATGGAACCACTCAGCACAAAGCCTGCGGCCGGCATAATACCGCAACCTAGTGATTCGCCTATGGACTTAGGCATTGTAGATCAACTTGCTGAGTCCGGTGCCGAATCACCAAGGGGGGCTGAAGTGGAACCAATCGGTACAGAACGTGAAGCCGGACAACCGAGCAACTGTGATCCCATCGACCTTCGAGCCTCTCAGGACCCCTCAGAATGTTGGAAGCTCTTTGTGGAGGAGATATGGAAACTCTTTGTTGATGGAGCCTCAAACCGTCACGGCGCCGGGCTAGGTATAGTTCTGATCTCGCCGGATGGCCTGACTATTGAACATTCTATCACCTTTGGCTTCCCAGCATCCAACAATGAGGCCGAATATGAGGCGCTTTTAGCCGGGCTCAAGAGCGCGATTCAGATGCAAGCATCTAAGCTAATTGTATACAGTGACTCCCAGCTTGAGGTTAACCAAGTCTCTGGGGTTTACGAGGCAAATGATGACAGAATGGCGAAGTACCAAGCCCTGGTTAGGGACCAAATCAAGCGATTTTAGGCGATCAGGGTCCAACAGATTGGCTGAGAAGAAAATGGCCGAGCAGATGAGTTGGCAGGCCTTGCTTCCATGGTCAATAGCACATCTCCCAACCCTCTTTTGATTGAATTCCTGCCGAGACCAAGCATTGAGGAAACCGGGCAGACAGAAGTACTCTGCACCGAGCAAGGTCCCTCTTGGACGGACCCTATCATCCAGTTTCTCAGAGAACGGAGTCTTCCAGCCGACAATAAGGAAGCACATAAAGTGCGGGTGAAGTCAGAGCGGTTTTGGCTCTCTCCATCCGGCGCTCTGTACAAGAAATCATTCATTGGTCCCTATTTAAAATGTGTTCACCCGAGCAACGTGGAAGCCTTCTTATACGAAATTCACGAAAGCATATGTGGCAATCACATAGGGGGCAGATCCTTGGCCTACCAAGCTATTTCACAAGGCTACTGGTGGCCGTGCATGCAAACCGACGCACAGAAATATGTTCGCAAGTGTGAGAAGTGCCAGGAGTTTGCCCACCAGATCCACCAGGCGGCCAGGGAACTTCTTCCCCTCACCAGCCCTTGGCCCTTTGTGATGTGGGGGCTAGATATAATGGGGCCGCTCCCCACCGCACCAGGCAACCGGAAGTTCTTCATCGCAGCCACAGACTACTTCACCAAATGGGTAGAAGCGGAGCCTTTGGCAACAATCAAGGAGAAAGACGTGAAGCGGTTCGTCTGCCAGAATGTCGTCACACGTTTTGGCGTTCCCAAAATTCTAATCTCTGATAATGGCACCCAGTTTGACAGTCGCCTTTTCAGAGGGTTTTGTGAATATTTAAAGATTGAATTTTACAATTCTACTCTGGCTTATCCGCAGTCCAATGGTCAAGCCGAGGCGTCAAACAAGACCATCATTGATGGGTTGAAGAAACGGCTAGAGAAGGCAACGGGAAAGTGGGCTGAGGAGCTCCCCAGCATCCTTTGGGTATACCGAACAACCCCTCGACGGTCTACCGGGGAGACTCCATTTGCTTTGGCTTATAGCATGGAGGCGGTCATTCCTTTGGAAGTTGGCATGCCCACACTCAGAAGCAAAAGTTTTGAGCCCGAGCTGAACACCGAGGCCATTGCCCTAGAACTGGATCTAGTGGAAGAGCGTCGGGAAAAGGCTCTCATCCACGTGGCTGCCTATCAACAAGAACTTTCAAGGAAATACAACAAAACTGTGCACCCCAGACCGTTCAAAGTAGGTGATTAGGTCTTGAGGAAAGTCATGGGCAATACGCTGGTGCCAGGCGAAGGCAAACTAGGGGCAAATTGGGAAGGACCCTACAAGATAACCGGTCTGGAGGGCAAAGGGGCATACCACTTGGAGGATCTGGATGGTAGAACAATACCCCGGCCATGGAATGCGGCCAACCTCAAACTGTATTATTTCTAGCTTTAGCTTTCTTTTTGTGCAAAGGAATTTTTTGCCTTACACTTCAGAATGTAATTCTTTTTGTTAATATATAGAAGTGTCTCTTCTTTGCTTTAGCATTCAGATTGTTGTTTTGAAAACCGAGATGATGTGTTCCGGTCAATTGAGTCTGTGATTTGCTTAGCTTAGAAGATAAAACCGAGATGATTTACTCCGGTTGAAAGAGTTGATGTTTTGTTCAACTTAGGTATGTCCAATCGAGATGATTTATTCCGGTTGAAAGAGTTGATGTTTTGTTCAACTTAGGTATGTCCAACCGAGATGATTTATTCCGGTTGAAAGAGTTGATGTTTTGTTCCGGTTGAAAGAGTTGATGTTTTGTTCAACTTAGTTATGTCCAACCGAGATGATTTATTCCGGTTGAAAGAGTTGATGTTTTGTTCAACTTAGTTATGTCCAACCGAGATGATTTATTCCGGTTGAAAGAGTTGATGTTTTGTTCAACTTAGTTATTTCCAACCGAGATGATTTACTCCGGTTGAAAGAGTTGATGTTTTGTTCAACTCTCAAAATCAAACCGAGATGTTTATTCCAGTTGGCAGAGTTGATGTTTTGTTCGACTCTCAGAATTAAACCGACATGATTTATTCCGGTTGAAAGAGTTGATGTTTTGTTCAACTTAGGTATGTCCAACCGAGATGATTTATTCCAGTTGAAAGAGTTGATGTTTTGTTCAACTTAGTTATGTCCAACCGAGATGATTTATTCTGGTTGAAAGAGTTGATGTTTTGTTCAACTTAGTTATGTCCAATCGAGATGATTTATTTCGGTTGAAAGAGTTGATGTTTTGTTCAACTTAGTTATTTCCAACCGAGATGATTTACTCCGGTTGAAAGAGTTGATGTTTTGTTCAACTCTCAGAATCAAACCGAGATGTTTATTCCAGTTGGCAGAGTTGATGTTTTGTTCGACTCTCAGAATTAAACCGAGATGTTTATTTCCGGTTGAAACAGTTGATGTTTTGTTCACTTATGGGATTTACGCTTACGCCGAGATGCCTTTTTCGATTGTATGAATTAATTAAAGTGGATTGTCTTACCGATGTGCTTTGTTCGGCTAAAGTTATGAGGCAAGTATACTGCTCAAACACTTGATGAAATTTGAACTTTTTCATTGATGGAAAATAAGTACAAAAGGTGGGGCTGATATCCCGGTTACATATGTAAAGCAAAAAGCACAGAAAAAAGAAAACTAAGCTAAAGGGGATAGATTGGTGAATTCATCCTCGGTCGTCTCCAAGTTGATTGTTGGAGATTGGTCTTGTACACCGGTCAAAGTTTGGTCGGGCTGTTCTTGCTCTTCGCGGTCCTCTCCCTCAGCATCTGCCCCGGCCTCCTCTTCTTCTTCAAGCCCTTCATCGACTTCAGCCTCCAACGTGCTGAAGACGTCGTTGGCGTATGGCACGAGAAAGGTCGGTAGGAAGGCAAGCGGCGGAGTGGCAAATACGTCGGTGTCTGGACCTTGACTGAGATGTTTGCAGGCAGACTTCCAGCCGGCTTTGAAGTAAATGTCTTGAGTGGCGAAGACTTGCTTCTTGTAGTTGTCCTCAGCTTCATTGAAGTCGGCGTTGTTGGCATCTTGGCAATCCTTCTTCCTTGATTTCTTGAGAGCATCCAGCTCGGCCTGGAGCTTATTCTTCTTCTTCTCGGCTTTACCAAGCTAGCCGAGCAACCTGTTTTTGTCAGCATTGGCGATTTCAAGTGATGATTTTGCTCGGCCGAGCTCAGTCTGAAGGCTCTGGACCTGGCTGGTGGTGTCATTCGCCTTCTGCCGTAGTCGATGGATGCGCTCCAAGACCAAGTGCTGCTTTTGGATGGCCTGCAAGAAGGAAATTTGATCAAAAAAGAAACCGTGCAAACACTTGTAAAAATTTAAGTAGAGGATTGAGACTCTTACCCTAGTCATGGACTTCACGGCTGATTTCACCAACCGGGTGTCAGGGACGTGGTCGCTGCCAACCATGTCACTCGGCAGCAGAAGAGCTTTGGAAAGGTCGAAGGCGAGCAAGTGCTCCTTGTCAGCCTTGATGGAAGCATTAGCCGGGATCTCTTTGCCCTGGTGCTTTAGCTGCGGCCGCCATGCTGGAATGGGGTCGACCGTGTCGGCAGGTTGCTCAGCGGTTAGCTCGGCAACTAGCTCGGCAGATGGATCTGTGCGAGGTCTTTTGCCAGCCCGGCGAGTTTCCTGTCTGGTTTGCCCGGCGGCTGGAGATGCCAAGGCAACCACGGGGCCGCTAGATTGACCGGCAGCTGGAAAACGTGTGACGATGCTCGGTATCTCGGTTGAGGTTGCTGTGAGCAAGTTTTTGATGCAATTTCTTTTCGCCATCTCTTCGGCTTTTGTCAACCAGATTAGGGGAACGTCTGGCATAGTTGGGTCTGGAGGAGGTGATGGAGCACGGAGAAAGTCTGTTACTTTACTCCGGCTTGGAGCTGAATATCTATAAGTGGGGGTGTAGCCGAGCAGCTCGTTACAATCCCGGTGGTTGTAGCGGAGCACGGTCCGAATGGCCTCAACGTTGAGAAATTGGTAGTTGGCTTACAAGGCTTGAATTGCTGCAAAAGAAACAGGAAAAGTTGTTAAGTACAAAATATTAAAGAAAGATGGATAACCGAGCAAATTAGCGCAGCTTACATGTGGAACCGAAGTTCTTGCTAATCGCCCAGCCCGGTACGTCGGTTGGTTCATAGTTGCCGGACACCCAGAAAAAGTCGTCGTCATGAAGGTCTTTATCTGGGATGCTGGTCACTATTTTCTCTTTGCCCGGTCGGATTTTTAAGTAATATGCGAGGCCATCCCCGGTGTGCCCAAGTGTGTATTGTCTCAATATCTCGGCTAAACCTAGGTTGGTGCCTAGCCGGTTGTTAAGCTTGTGGACACCGTTGATAATGCGGTAAGTGTTCGTTGATACTTGTGTGGGTGCAAGTTTAGTCCGGCGCAGAAACTCGGTCATTAATGGATTGACCGGGAAGCGGAGGCCTCCTTCTATGATGGACAGCACGGTAAAGGGGCACTAGTCTAGTCTGCCCCAAGGGGTTGTTTCAATTGGCGCAAGCTCGAGGTGGACATCGGCCGGGATACCGTACTCCTCCCTGAATGCGGCCAGCACAACCGGGGTATCGACGAGGAAGCGGAATTTCCCCATGTGACACCGGCTAAGTTAGCTCGACTGAGGAGGTTTGGCACTGTCTAGTGTATTGATGGCTGCTCGGTCTTTGGGAGCCCCAAATTTAGGCAGTGGTCCCCTTGGACTCTGTAGGAAAAAGGATGGCAATGAATTGTAAATGTGAGCGCGGTCGCGCAAAGCGAGCTTGACTTTAGCTCGGTCATGAGGAGTGCCAAGCCACCTCGGTTGTAAAGGCTAACCAAGGAGCTCGGTTGCCCAAGCGGACCAGATGTTAGCCCGGTTGAGCGGCCAAGTCCTTTTGTTTTCCCGATTTTTACTAAGGTTGGGACAAACAGGTTATTTTCTCGGTCAGATTGGCTTTTTGGATCAAATGAAGACCTGGAGCCCGATCCGCCCCAGATCTTCAGTGTTCTTCAGGAAAAATGAAGAACACCATTCACAGTTGGAGGTTTGGGATGGTTTTTAGTGCCTACGTCCTAAAAGCTACGTTTTAGTGCCCTAATGTGTGAAATATCGAAGGAAATAACAACAAAAGGGGAGTTGGAGGGCATACCTGTGAAGGGCAGTAGCTACTTCCTTCAACTCGAGCTCAGGAATGGCAGGTGAGAAATGGCAAAAGCTCTGGATCGGCAAGGAGTGAGAATCAGTAAGGGTGAAATGAGGAGGAAGAAAGACCGCCCAAATTCAAATTCTAGGGGACGGCTGGGTTGGCTGCTCGAGGACCAATGTGGGATTGACACGTGTCCCCATTAATGGCAGCTTCAGAGTTGAAGAGACAGGGAGATTAGATGAGGCGTCGATCGGGCAAGACGAGAGACGTTAAGGTCAGACGAGACGTCGAGCGAGCAAGACTAGGAACCGAGCGCGGAAGTTAGCTCGGTTGGTTTCTTGCAAATTATGAACCGAGGAAGAGATTATCCCGGTCAGAATGGGTAATCCCAGTCACGCTTGCGCGGACGGAATTAAGGGGCAATTGAGAGGGAGATTTATGATCTGGAATTGGGCCGGACAGATTTGGGCCCAACGAGGTTAGGCCGAGGTAGTTCGGCCTTGTCCTTGTAGGAGTCTGCTTGGTTAAGGCAGGCTGTGGACTGACCGAGCTACGCGGCATCATGGTATCAAAGCCGGTCAAGTGAGATGTCTGATGGCGGCCAAGGTTAGACCGGGCTACTTGTGTTTGCTCGGCAGGAAGATCGACGGCGGACAAGCATGAGCTTGACCGAGCTTGGCTATGCCGGGATGCAGCCGAGCTCGGTCCTCGTTGGTCTTAGCTATGGGAATACTCAGGCTTGAAGCGCAATATGGCCGTTGACAGCCGAGATGGTGCAGCCCGGCTGCCGAGCTCCCATAAGAGTAGGCAGGCAGTTGGGTTAGGTAATGTTCAGCAAGATCTGTGCTGACAGATGGGATAGCAATGCCACGTGTTGAGAGATCACTGGGAGTAGATTTGGGGCGTAGAGTGTATATAAGCATGTCTGCGCCCCCCATATGAGAAAAACATTTTTGTAAGAAATACTTACACTTAAACACTCTCTCTCTCTCTCTATCCTAAGGTGTGTGCTAACTTGATTGTCAGAGGGGTTTTCCGACCACACACCGCCGTTGTGCTTTCAGGTGATCGGATAGAAACGGAGCTTGGCGGAAAGGAGTATGGGCATATCGAAATATTTGTTCCCTGTACAATACCTTTTATATATTATTATATTGTAAAGTGCATAGTAATTTTACTGTGTAGTGCACAGTAAAATCACTATGCACCTTTTGAAATCAGCTCATTCCACCGTTTGTTCTTTTGTCATTTTCTTAATTTTATTTTCTATAAAAGGGGAGATCAAAGAATTGAAAGAGGGAGAGATCAGAAGATTGAGAGAAAAAAGAGAGATTAGAGAATTGAGAGGAAAAGAGATCAGAGAATTGAGAGAAAAAAAAAATCAGAAGATTAAAAGAAAAAAGAATCAGAAAGAAAAGAAAAGAAGGAAAATTAGTTTTAGAGAGAGAGAGAGAGAGAGAGAGAGAGAGAGAAATATTTCTTTAGATATTTTATTTTTCTGAACCAAACTTTTATTTCCATACACCATTCAAAAACCAACCACTAAAGCTATAATTTCAAATTTTGGAGTGAGAATTGAGAACACATTCCACAACCTTGAGGGCAATCAAAAGAAAGTTTGTAAATCAAAAAATTTATCATTTCCCCGAAAGATGTGACTCCACTGGATGAATAGTGATCGGCGGTAAATTGTGCCCCGGAATGAATAGTGCTCCCACAAAATAAGTTTCCCCAGACAGAACAAAGCAGTCTTTCTGCTTCAAGCGGAATAATTTCCGGTGGTTTTCAAGGCATATGAAGATTTTTCTTTTGTTTATTTTATTTTGAGTATTTTGTGAGGTTTTTATTTTGTTGTAATATTCTCCACATCCCTCTCTAATTTGGTTTATAATTATTCTTTTAAGTGTTGTAATAATTCTCCATCCCGCTTCTTCCTATCCCGTTCTTTTACTTGTTTCTTTGTCTATGAATATGCATCATATTTTGTCTTTTATTATATCCATGCTTGTATCTATGTTTCATGTATCTTGATTTAGCTAATTTTGCATTTGTGGATTTAATCAATTCCTATGTGATTATGTGTGCTACCTCATGTTCTTCAGATGATTCACATGTCGTGTCTTAGAAGTCGAATCTTTAATTGCATCTCATGAATGAATTGCATTAGGATTTTGTATATAAGATTATGCATATCTTACTAACTTTGTTTTGTAGTTTGTTTGCGGGATGTCAAACATGTAAGTTTTTATGCTTTAGCATCTCCATTTGTGTGTGTTTTTCTAACTATGTTTAGCATTCTACCATAAGGCTATTTGCTTATGTGATATAACTTTATGAATGCCAGTGGATGAAGGTTGTGTCACTTAATTTGGAATGATATTGAGTTTTCATGTTTGTAAACTCAATTTATTTGGGTTATACATCTTCAAAACTCTTTCAAAACTACATAAAATCAAATTATTCCAAAATAAATGATATAGTCTATACTTGTATGCTTCACATTGTAATTTTTAAGATTTGTTAAATAATCCGAATATGAATATATAAAGTAAATAAAATTCATATCTTGGTTTAGTAAAGGCCAATCTTTTGATCGGGTGAGCAGTGGTGCTCAATTAAATGACATTCCCCTCTCATACCTAAGGTTCTGAACCGAGACAACTTTGGTTATGAGAAACAGTGGCCTTGGCACGAGTCATGAGTTTCCTAATTTCTCAAAAATATTAGGTGGCGACTCTAAGCTCTGATGACGTAGTAGATTTCTAGAAAAGATTTTGCAATAAAATGGATTTTATAAAAGTTGTCAAATCTGGACTCTCATCTATGTTTCATATTGCACTAGTGAGACTAAATCAAAGAAATCGAGAGTTCGAACTGTTTAACGCACGCAGGTACCTCCCGGGCATGTTACACACGTAAAGAGTAATTTGGGGAGTTAATGCAAGCTTCTAATCAGCAATAGACACGTGGTAGTTCATATTGGTAATAATGGATCTGTGCAGCCTTGAAGTAGCTAGAAGGTGCAAGATGACATGGCCCAACGGTTACTCACAAATTCAAATTCATGAGGGAAGCCTAACTGCAAGAATGGCGTAATGGAAGCTAACTATGAGAGAACATGATCAGGGATCATGGGAGGATTTTTCGACGATTGAAAACCCACTTCGATGGTTGCCATCTGAAAGTATAAATAGGAGAGAAGGCCCCAGAATGAAGGACACATATTCAGATCCAGAAACTAGTTTATTTACTTCTTATTTCTTTCCAGTTTTTACATTTCTAATTCTTTACATTTTCAGCATTTCAATTCCTGTACTGCACTTCATTTCCTAGGAGTAGTTTCAAGTAGTCACTGCTGTGAACCTTTTCAAGACTAGGTCATTTCATTGTAAGTTCCTATTTACTTAATAAAATTCAGTTTTTGAATTGTTATGTACTTGTTATTTCTTATCACTTTCTCCTAAAACAAGCCACGAGTCAAAGTCCTCTTTATTGAGGTTGAAAGAATTTCAACACAATCGTCTAATAATTGGTTGACAATTAAAATTCTATAAGGATTGATTGATCCTTGCTAACATGCTTAAATTTACATTATTAACCCTCGAATGCCAAAAAAGCCAACAAACGTGAGCTCGATTCGTTAAATTTTTATTGATTTAAAATCTTAATAAACAAATCTAAACATACTAAAACTTAGTTCTACTCTGTTCAACTCACTTAGTGCATCTCCAACGGTTCACCAAAAAATTCATCAAATCTGAGTAAAAATATGACCAATTCTTTTATCTGATATCAGCCACTCCAACGGTGAACGATTGTAGCTTTCATTAAAACACAAGATGTCCGAGGAGATGATCGGCCAGTCAACCAGCAAGAGCAAAATGAATTTTGTTCCCCTCCATATCTGTTTTCCTCAATTCCTTTGAGTCTTTGGAAACATGAAAATTGCAGAGAAACGGAGTTCTACTGCCACTTTCACAACTGTCACGACCCAAACCCGCCCCTGTAGGTTTAGCATTGCAACCGGCCAGTAATCCTTGGATTACCTACGGCCTCTGATGACTTCAATATAAAATAAGGGGTTAGCGGAAGCAAATACATAAATATAAATGTCCAATGAGCTGCGTTGACTTACATGAAACAGAATAATTTAAAACTTTATTTACACATAACCATGAGTCAACCATACATTATATTATACCGCACACTTACACAAATGTACAGCCAACATAATTAACATAAGTTTCATGCATAACAGACTAAACAAAACTTGATCCCAAGACACTTCGGGAACCTCCACGTGAGGCACAATGGCTGGCTGACAACAGAAACACAATTCCCCACAAAACCTTCGGGCTTGCACTCCAGAATGCTCACCTATAATATATATATACAAACAGTGAGCTAAGGCCCAGTGAATAACATTAAGGTAAAGGGGTTAGTGAACGAAATCCGAACATTTTATACGTACAAAACATATCATAGCATAAACATAGTCATCTCATATCAGAACATAATAATGGCATATCCCATAGAGCATATCACATATCCAAAACGTCTTCCGACTAGAGTAACCGGTCCCGGACATCGATTAAACAAACACCACAATGAAGTGGCTAACGAGATCTCGTAAATGTCATGGACCCGCATTTTCATGCTGCCCCCCATGACTTGGGACTATCTATGGATGCCATAATAGATTTCAAACATGGATCTTCGTTCACAGAAACATATATCATTTCAGAAATCATAACTTGATATATCACATTTGGAATATAATTTCATATAAACGTATCTTTACGATAACGTTACTCACAGTGATTCCGTAGATGGTCAAGCACTTCTTGGACGTTGACCTACAATTACAAAATACATAGCACCAACGAATCTTATCATTACTTATTCATGTGGCCATTAAGGCTTAGCTTTCATTACGTTGGTTCATGTTCATTCTTAACACATGGCTTAGAACACACACACACCCTTGCAATCTCTTAGTGTGATTCATTCTTATTACAATGTTCAACTCACACACACTTGTCATTCAATATCTTGTTACATTCTTTTCTTAGTGTGCGTTTCTAGCCCATAACCTCATTACTATAGCTTAATTAAGGCTTAGGAATGCCTAAGATGCAATGAGGTTGTCAAAACATGCCTTGGAACACTTAGGCAAAATTTCAAAATTTTAAGTCCTCGCTCGAGCGAAGCTTTCCTCGCTCGAGCGAGCATGCAGAAATGACACTCCGCTCGAGCGTAGACTTCCTCGCTCGAGCGGACATGCAAAGATGTGAGTGGTCGCTCGAGCGAACATTCCTTCGCTCGAGCGATCTGTAAATTCTGCAAAACTTCTGGGAGCTCGAAATTTACTCTCGAGCGGATTTTTGGTCGCTCGAGCGAAGTGCACAATCTCTGAGTGGTCGCTCGAGCGAGAACCCCTTCGCTCGAGCGAGCCTGCAAAATCTGGAATTTCCAGATTGCATCCCCCAAGTGCAAACTCGACATTCAACCCTTCAAAACTCATCTCTTGGGCCCTAAAACTTGAGATAACCCAGAAAACTTGTAGAATATTACGGTTTAAAGATCAATTTACAAAATCATGGCCCAAGGTTTGTCAAAAACTCACCTTTTCAACTTGAATTTCAAGAAGTAAGACATGCATGTGAATTCTTTAAAACTCTTGTCTTCAAAACTTATAAAACTTGCAATTTGAGCTCCTAAGCTCCATGCATGCAAGAAATCCTTTTCAAAACATGAATTTAAACCTTAAAACATGATGAATTACCCATGCATGAGTCAAATAACTCTTGATAACAACATTGATGCTTAAAACCAAACTCAACATGTCAAAACTCCATATATTCATGTATGCATGTGGATTTATCTTCCAAATTCTCTTTCAAGACTTCAAAAACATGGAATTGTCTTGCAAAGCTTGATGAAATATGCATGCATGTACCATTTAACCTCCATAATCAACACTAATGATGAAACTCCTAACTAACATGGTGATTAACACCTACATGAGCATGCATGCATGAATTGCAACCCAACTCTTAAACCCAAGCTTAATACACATATTTAATCACAAAAACATCATGTTAGAGACTTAGATTCACAGATTAGAGGTTGAATTCTCACCTAAAGTCTTCAATTCAAGGTAGGGAAGCTCAATGTTTGTAAAACTCCTTCAATCTTCTAATTCTCTAAGCAAACCAAGATGAAATCAAGCTCTCTCTCTCCTCTCTCTCTCTCTAGCCGAATTTGCTCAAGAATGAGCTGATGAAATGATGTAAATGAAGGCTCAAAATCTTTTATGAAGTGGGCCACTAAGTGGCAAAATAGTAATTATAGCCAACTCTTGTAATTTAGCTTCATTAAATCTAATTTAATCATGCTCAAACACATTTTAATTAAATATGCCAAAAGGTTCTAAAAATTCCCATTAACACGATGATATAATCAATTTCGAGTTTGGATGCCGATAAGGCTTTAAATTTTTATTTTAAAGTGGTACTTCCGGACAGATATTACTATGGGTAGCAATTAAAAGCCAATCATGATACAAATTACATATTAATCTCATAATTTATTTTAATCCACTCACTAGCATCCTTAAATACTGATTAATAGCTAATTACGGGTCGGGGTTATTACAACAACTATCAAGCAGTAAACTTATTCTATATGTTTTCCATCTCAAGAAAAACAAACACTAAAAAAATTATCAAATAACACACAATAAAAATTAGTAGATGTTTTAGATTTGTGGAATCATCCTCCAGTTTCTTAGCCACCAAACACAAGTAAATATAAAAAAGAATAAGGAAAGAGAGAGAGAGAGAGAGAGAGAGAGAGAGAGAGAGAGAGAGAGATGTTACTTTCAACAATTACAAGGGCTTTGGAATCATCAGCCTTGTTGGCCTCATGAGAAGGAAGAGGAATTAGGGTTTTGTGCTCAGCTACGTCTTTTGGAGTTTCGGTGGTGGGTTCTGGTGTGGCAACCGAAGAAGGTAAAGGAATTACTGACGGCCTTTGGGTCTCCAACAACTTCTTAGGCTCCTCCTCTTCTGCCATTTCTTTGGTTAACCTAATGACCAGAAGGACAACCGGCCTGTAAAGACCCAAATAAAATAAAATAAGATAAAATAAAAACGAGGTGGAAATTTTTATTGAAAGGGACTTGCTCACTTTAGGTGGGAAAGTGTTTAATAAATAAATAAATAAAAGAGAGAAGTGAGTCCTGGAATGGGGTTCAAGCATGGAAAGAAAAGTATATTTTTTTATATAAAGAAAGTGTTAAGTTTGTGGTCCTTGTCGGTAAAGTTGATACTGATATAGCAAACACCATCAGTGGATCTCAAAGAACATGGTAGGTGGAGCACACAAATAAATAAATAAATAAAATAATAGAGTCCACATCAGGCAGATTTTCATTTCGTAATGCATTCCCATTAACCATATGGCAACTGGGCAGCATGGGACCTGATGTACACAGTCAACACCACCAATCTCCACAAAAGCTAGTTTCGATTTCTATTCAATTGGACTCAATTGGATTCGAGAGAGAGTGGAGAGCAAAAGAGGATGGGAAGGACAATCATTTGGAAGAGAAGCAGTCGAGGCAAGAGAATCCAATGGAAAAGAGATGCTAACAACGACAACAACAATGTTGAGATGGGTTCTTCTTCCAAATGGGAATCTCTCTTTTCATTCTTGATATCCACTGTTTCTTTGGTTTGTCGATCTTGGGGACATGTTTGTTTCGATCATTTGTTCGGCGAAGATGGTGACAACACCCTCCATTTTACCATTCTCAACTGCGATTGCTGTCGGAGGCTGTTTGGATCCAAAGTTACCCTTTTCAAGAAAGCCTTTCTGATGAAATTCCTTCGTGGTGTCATGGATGTGTATAGATGTGACGATGATGATGAAGATGGTATTAGGGTTACTTCGTTTACCAGAATGGTGTTTCCTTCTGGGCCTCTTCAATTGACTGACCATCACCTTCTTTACTTGGCGGAAAGAATGGGGTGAAAGTAATGCACTTGCTGGTCCAGTTGCAGATTCACTTCAATAGACACACGCAATAGATGTTGCTGACTTCTTATCAGGTAAATCTCGAAGAGAGAGAGAGAGTGTGTGTCTTTGCCATCCACTTGTACATCTACTAAGAACAAATGCTCTGATGGCTCTGATGAGGAATCTAAGACTGACAGTGAGGAATCTGATGTTAGTGGTTCTGATGGGGATGACACGTCATGGATTTCTTGGTTTTACAATTTGCGAGGAAATGAACTTTTTGTGAAGTTGATGATGAATACATCCAAGATGATTTTAATGTTTGTGGGTTAAGCAGCCAAGTTCCATATTATGATTATGCACTGGATCTAATTCTAGATGTCGAATCCGTTCATGGTGATTCAAAATTGGTTTGGTTTTTGAGTGACTCTAGTGGGCCCGAAGCACGTGGGTTTACATGAGATGTGAGTGTGCCTCATGGCCTGCTTCTTGTGCGTAATTCAAAGGTCGGTGCTGAGCTGATGTCAGCCGCGTGAAGGTAACAGACCATGTGTATAGTGCTTAGCTTAAAAGGTGTAATCACTGTGCATGAGTGGTCACTTGGAATTATATTCATTTGGAATTATATTCATTTGTTTAAAACAAAACAAAAAAAGGGGGATTTCCGTTAGTTATTTTTATTATTGGAGTAGTCCTCGGTTTTGCACATAGGTGCGTTTTGTTTATGAAATTAGTGGGTGGATGCACACTATTATTTTATGTGATATTCCTGTTTACTGTAGGTTCTCCACGTGGAGGGGTAAAAGGGAGATTTAAATTTCAACAAAATGTTTAGTGGATTTAAACCACGGGGTTCTTTTTGGGAGTTTTTAGAGTGAAATTTTGTCAAAATGTTTTACATGAAAGACGGAGGGCTTGTCGTGTTCTTTGCAATGATGATCTCGGATCCATGATTGGGTGATATTTGCATTTTCGGATTAGCTCTTCTTCAAACTTGAGGTAGGGATTCCTACTTATTCTTATGTGCTTTAACATAGACATTGAGTTATTTGTATAGATGGGTTGATTTGGGAAAGTTAAGACTTGAAATGTATTATTTTCAAAAGATGGGTTTTGTTATTTTGGCTCATAAATATATATTTGGGTCTTAAATGATAAGATTGATATTGTTGATAATATTTGGACCTTTGGGTCAATATTGAGAAAAAGGGAAGAAAATGCCATGTTTGGATATATTTGGGTCATTAGTGTAATTAATGACAATTGTTATGGAAATGTGAAATTGAGTTGGAAATAATGGAATTAGCTCATTATGGGTTAGAATGGTGGAGTTGAATTTATTAATTGCTCACTATAAAAATATTGAGATTTTATATCTGTTGTAGCATTTATTTTCTATTTAGAAATAACTGCTTTGGGCTATCGGTGGAGGATAGTCTTGATTGTTGTAGACAATGCATGATGATTAGGCAAACTAAAACTAATTAATTGAATATGTCTTCAAATATGACGGTTGGAATAATACATTGAATTTATGTATTGATTGATCTTGTATATGATATGTGTTTATATACAATGTGTTATGTTGGAGGAGATAGGGGATGTACTCCACGGTTTAGGGGAAGATAAGGGATGGACCTCTAAACCGGATGTTATTTGGGAGAAGATAGGGGATGGACTCCGTAGATACAACTCATATGCTTATCTAGTGATATGTTGATACAGCTCATATACTTATCTTTGGAAGTGTGATATAACTCTTGTGCTTATCTGTTGATGTGTTGATATAGCTGATATGTTTATCTAATGTGAAATGGGAAAATGTCTAATATGAGTTACTATCTTACATAAGTTGCTTGGCCAGGTTCTGAGCCATGGTTATGAATTGAGGAATTGAATAAGTAATGAAAATGGAATGAAACATGGATACATTTGTCATGTAATTGAAATGGATTATGAAAGGATATATGTGAGTCAAACATTTATCGAATACTCATGTTTTAGTTATTACTCATATTATGTTTAGCATATCTCTACTGGGCTGTTAGCTCACCCTATACGGGAATATCATTTTCAGGTGCAGGTGAGGTGTTACCTCCAAGGTAATAGCATGGATGGACTTTCGGGAAGCAAGAGTTTTCTATTTATGCTTTATGTGTTCATGTTTGTTATTTGTAAAGCCAAAGGCTTAAGATGTAATGAGTGAGACTCAATTTGTGTGATCAAGCAATGTCTTGAAAAGATGATAGCCTATATGGCATTTAATTGCTTGTTAAACAGTGAACGCTGATACATGAAAGTATGTTGTTTCTCATATTTATTCCGCATATGAGTTATCTTTATTGTAATATTTTGGGGGCGTGACACGACCGGACGTCTAGCCAATCCCATCCCAAACGTTTACGCATAGTAAATTGGTGAAAGTTGGCGCAAGTCCTCAATTTTGTGAAAGATTTGGACTATTCTCAATTTGATACAAATTTAATGAAACCATTGGAGATCAAAAAAATATACTTGTTTACCAAATTTAAATTTAATATTAGATTTAGTTAAATGTTAGAAATGACCTTACAACCTTATATTTTTTAGGGAGATTGACCAATAAGTCTCATATTTTAGATTTGTAATTTATATAGTCTCATATTTTTTTTTCTTATGATCCATTTAGTCCTTTTG
Organism: Camellia oleifera; assembly: GCA_022316695.1. Taxonomy (NCBI): domain Eukaryota; kingdom Viridiplantae; phylum Streptophyta; class Magnoliopsida; order Ericales; family Theaceae; genus Camellia; species Camellia oleifera. The sequence continues at coordinate 110,292,868 of CM039318.1, forward strand.
GATATGTAACGACTCATTTGCCCGCCACATTAGAGTACCACATTTGGAAAAAGTACACTAAATAATTTTTTAGTGTAATATCATACCCGTCACGTTAGAGTGTCACATTTGAGAAAAATACAATAAAGAGTTTTTAATTTTTTTAGAGTGTCAAATCATACTCGTCACATTGAAGTATCACATGTCACGTTTGGAAAAAGTACATTAACGAGTTTTTAATTTTTTTTAGAGTGTCACATCATACCCGTCACGTTGTCATGTTTGAGAAAAGTACACTAAGGAATTTTTATTTTTTTTGAAGTGTCACATCATATCTGTCTCCCTGTCATATTAGGGAAAAGTACACTAAAGAATTTTTATTTTTTTTGAAGTGTCACATCATACCTGTCACGTTGTCACATTAGAGAAAAGTATACTAAAGAGTTTTTATTTTTATTTTTTTGAGTAAAAGTTTTGAAATGTCACATCATACTTACTACGCTGTCACATTTACGAAAAATACACTAAGTAGTTTTTAATTTTTTTAGAGTGTCACATTATTGGAGTGTCATATTATTACCTGTCACATTAGAGTATTATATCATATATGTTACATTAATAAAAGAGTATAATTGTCTACCAAAACATTACCAAAATAAAAAAAAAGGATTATGTAAAAAGAAACTCTCTATTAATAAAATTTAACAAATCAATAAAAAAACCTGAAAACTAATTAGAGTACTTAAAATAAGATTTATTAATAAATATCCTTATTTTTTACATATTTTCATGAAAGGTCAAAGATCCCAAACACCCTCTTCAATCACCCACCAAATCTATTTTCGTCTCCTTCCTTCGGTTGCCAAACGCGTTACGCACTGTTTACAACTGTGGTGGAGGCTTTTGGAGGGGGTTTGAGAGCGACTCAAAACGAGCTTAGGAATTTCCAACGAAGAGAGAGAGATGGGCTGCTCATGCAGACCCTTCTCGCCGCCGCATTTCCCTTCACCACCACCACCCACCACCACTCTTTTATTGTCACTGCGCCCCAACTCCACCATTTTCTCCTCCTCCGCCCCCGACCACCGTGACCGTCGCTCTTCTCTCTCTCCCCATTCTAATATTACCCCAAAACTTCATTTTTCATCTACCTGTTCCTTCCTCATAAACCCTAATCTTTCTCTCTATCCTCTCCGTCCTCTCTCTCCCCCACTATACGGCGGCGCCGGCAACAACAACAGCAACAGCAACAACCATGGTGGTGGTGGCAGTGGCGGCGGTGATTGGAGCAATTCCTTCTATCCCGACGAGTGGCCGCGAAAGGATTCTACTGATGTTCTCATATTCCTCTGCTCTCGTGCGTTTGCGAATGATGATGCAACAATTAGCTCTTCGCACAAGCACTTGTTCTTCTTCTTTGTGTCTTTGTTGGGTAGTTTTGGCTACTTCCAATTGGCTTCGGCTCAAGCAAGAACTAGTACTACTGCTGACGATGAAAAGGATGTAGTTTTTGTTTGGGAAGTGAAAGGAGGGAAATGGATCAAACTCATCGCTGACTATTTTAACGATGCATTTGTTGTTTCAAATGGAAAAAAGTCGTCGTCTTTGTCATCAATTGCTGGTAATGATCCTGAGCAGTCATTCGCTTTTCGGGTTGGCTCCGATTTGTGGATGCAATGCAGGGATTTATGCGTGCGTTTGATGCTCCCCGAAGGTTTTCCTCACAGTGTCACCAGCGATTACTTGGAGTACTCTCTTTGGAGAGGAGTTCAAGGTGTTGCAGCCCAAATTAGTGGCGTCCTTGCCACCCAGGTACTTGTTATTTTTCAAAATATCTCTTAGATACTTGTGAGAATTAGATGTTTGACAAAATGCCAAGCCTGAATAATCTAAATAAAAACCCAGATAAATGTTTTGTGTAGTTCAATTGGATTGTTTTGTTTTTTTCTTTCTTGTTGTGATGTTATTGTACTATGTTGATGTAGTCTTTACTTTATGCTGTTGGGTTGGGAAAAGGGGCCATTCCAACTGCAGCAGCTGTGAATTGGGTACTCAAGGATGGAATTGGTTATCTCAGCAAAATTCTGTTGTCAAAGTATGGTCGGCATTTTGATGTCAATCCGAAGGGATGGAGATTATTTGCTGACTTGTTGGAAAATGCTGCTTATGGAATGGAGATTTTGACTCCTGCATTTCCTCATCTATTTGTTCCAATTGGTGCTGCTGCTGGAGCTGGACGATCAGCCGCTGCACTGATCCAGGTAAGTTGGAAAGTTTTGGTCTGGTCTGAGGATCATTTACACTGTTTTTTCTTCTTCATCTACTAATGCACTGTAAGTATAAAAATGATCTTTTGATCATATGGATCTAAGTGACGCCCTCACAAGGAAATGGAAAATGAAAACGTGTCATTTAGAAGAGTATCATGTTCTTGCTTCACAGTGTGTTTCTAATGTTTTAGTCATCTTATAATGCATGCCCTATACAAATGCTGGGGATTATGAATTTTTTTTTGTTTTGATCAACAACGAATTTTATTGATAAATCAAAAAGAGCCAAGGATGAGGCATCCTCTACAAATAAGAAAACAAAGGGAAGAAACTACATAACCAAAAACAAAGACTGCATCCTCAAAAATCCTACATGTCACACACCGACACCCAATCTCTAGCTAACAAAAACAGTGGAATTCCTTTGAAGGGGATTGGTTCCGCTTGCATGATTTATTCATAGTAACCGTTCGCTAGAGCTTTGTATAATGAAATGTTTCTCTTGAGCATAATTTCATTATATGTGTATGTGGTTGAACGAACGGGTATTGCGTAATGTAGAACAAAGCACCTTGGCTCCCCCTTGCTGAGACTGGGGAAACTGTGGACTTGACTGAAGGCCCTTGCCTAGTATAGAACATGCACTTAAGACATGCCGTGCTGTCTGGGGCATTTCTTGGGTCTGACCGTGCATTTGACAACTATGTTAACACAGACTTTAGTTTGTTAAAAAGCATTCATGCATATGTGTTTGCACCCATGTGTTTTGGTATTCTGGATTGAGGCAGTGTTAACTTGGTTTATTATTATTTTTCTCAAGTATGCCTTCTGTTGAATAAATCTTTCACAACTTCAGCATTTAAACATGTAGCTAATGTTCCATGTGTGGGATTTAACTCTTCCCTTAACAGGCTGCTACCAGGAGCTGTTTCTATGCTGGCTTTGCGGCTCAGAGGAATTTTGCTGAGGTAAAATAGTTTCTCTCTTGGCTACTAATGTCCAAATATTTTTATTATTAATGTTTTACAAAGCGTGAAAGTCTCTTATACCATTGGTCATCATGTATTTGGTTTCGATGATCATAAAGCATGTTTCTGGGTCAACCCTTTGTTAGTGCTTATTTGTAATCTTGATTAGTCCTTCTACCTTGGTGGGTGGTTTACCTTTTTCTATTCATCTTCTGAAAGGAGTCACTAATGGCAGGTAATTGCAAAGGGTGAAGCTCAGGGAATGGTGAGCAAATCTATTGGTATCATGCTTGGCATAGCATTAGCTAACTGCATACAGTCCTCTACACCTCTTGCTCTTGCTTCTTTTGGTGTGGTAACTTGGATACACATGTACTGCAATCTGAAGTCATATCAATCCATTCAACTAAGGACTCTGAATCCATATCGTGCAAGTACTCCCTTTCTTCATTTATACTTTTAATTAATGAAATTTGTGGAAATGATATCTGTTTTATAATGCATGTTGACTATATTGGCATATTAAATTTAAAGAACGGGGTTGGTTAGTGATGCTTTGATGTTTTGAAAGTTTCTAAATTGGAAATACAGATTTGCTTTACTATTTTGATCTGGAACAACAACCAACTAGGCCTAGCGTAGTTGGCCACCATGCCTTCCTTAGGGCTTAGTCCCAAGGAGGTTATGGGTTTAATTCCCTTTAGAGGGGTTGAATTAAGGGAGTGCAAGCACTTAGGTGCTTTGCCAAGGGTGGGGAGATTTTCTCCCATAGATGCTAATCTAACAACTAACAACTAACATTTGCCGATCAAAAATTTTGATCTGGAACAACAATATTTATGTTGATAGATGTCTATCTCGTATCACATCAAGTATCATTTCTTATAGGTTTTATATTATATATTGGGCTATATAAGATAGACTTAAGTTTTTGATATAGATTGATTGAAAGAGGAATGAAATAAATAGAATACATATTACTTGGAAATTAAATACATCTCAACTAATGATAATTTGGATGACAATTTAAGCACCAATTATATTTATCTTTAATACTGCATTTCTCTCTTCCCCTTTCCAGTTTCTTCTTGCTTTGTTTTGAGCTGAAAATACTCTCTTCTGAAAATTAACAACATAACTAGTAAGGATTAATTTTTTTAATGTATGATTGCTCAATGTTCATTAATCAATTAATCTTGTAAAAACAGAGTTGTTCCTCTGTACTGATTAATTTGTTCTAGTAAAAAAATGTATGCTGTCATGTTTTTTCCTTCTTCTTCTTCTTTTTTATTTTTTATTTTTTTGGGTGCTTATATAGTACTGTGGAAGCTTTGTGAAATACCATTTAGCTGAAAATGCATTCATTGGTTTTAACGTAGATGAGGGGAGTGACATGTGCTATGCTTCTGTGCCTTATCTCAATATAATCTGTCCCTCTTATCCTTCTCCTAGTTTGTTTTGCTAAATGGGATGGATGAAGTTTCTTGCATTTCTTTATGAACGTACTTTTTGATTTCTTTCACAGGTTTGGTCTTCAGTGAATATTTGCTTAGTGGTCTAGTTCCTTCAATTAAAGAGGTTAATGATGAGGAACCACTTTTTCCAGCTGTACCAATTCTTAACCTGAATCCTGCACACAAAGTAAGTTGCTCCTTTTTTTTTTTTTTTTTTTTGGTGTGTGTGATTTATAAATCTTTCTTACAAAGGTAAGAACTTAGGAGACGTCAAATAGTGACTAAGAATATAATGCTTGATTGTTCCTAGGATGCACATGGGGTCTTTCTAAAACAACTGCATGTTGTTTGAGACAAATCATTCACATGGTTGCTACCTTGCTTCACTGGATCATATGACAAACACTTTTTCTTTTCCTTTCTCCATTTAAGTTTGAATAACTCATTCTAGAGTCTTCATTTATTTTTGGATTTTGTACAGTCTGTTGTACTGCTACCGCATGCCAACCCTCTTGGTACTAACTACTAATCATGCATGGCAGCCCCACATTTGCTCAAATATTTCTTGAAAGCTTTATTTGTTTTTTGCCTTCTAGTTGCTTAGTTTGATCCAGTACTATCTTGAATTTTCGTCACTATTTTCTGCCTGTTCGTTTTCAAATTGCTCCCAACTAGTTCTCTTTGTGCATCAATAAAGAATACCTTCTTGGGTGTATCCATTCCCCTGTTACTCTTTTATGATAATAAAGTTGCATTCCATGCTGGGTTTTTCTTCTTCTTCTTCTTCTTTTTGGTTTTGGTTTTGGTTTTGGTTTTGGTTTTGTGCTAAAGTTTCTATGTTCAAGCATTCAAGCCCACTAGCCACCTAAAGAATGGAGTTGATTACCTGCGTGATCATGATTAACTTAAAAAAACCAATCATTAGTTGTTGATAGATTTAACTCTTTTGAGTTACTATTTCATTGTATTCACCAATGTTGCTAACCATCTTTCAGTTTCATTTCAATTTCTTCTGAACTATGAAGCACTGCGTACGAGTGTCGGACACGGACACGCATCGGATACGCTGTGGACATGTGTCCGACACTTTTTCTAATGTGTCCCCTTTTTTTTTTGAATTTTTCTAGTTAGACACGCCATGGACACGTCATGACATTTTCCGGACACGAGCAGGTGGATCAAAGAAGCCTTAACTGTTGAGAGGAGAGAGAGAGAACGAGAGAAAGAGATCGAGAGAGAGAAAGAAAGCCTAACCTGTTCAGATCAATCGAAGAAGCCCTGAGATATTCTTCTTCTTCTTCTTCTGTGTCCTTCTTCTACGCGGCTACGCCCTTTTCTGTTTCGCCTCTTCGTCTTCTATGATTCTCTCTCTGTTTTCTGATTTCACTCTCCCCGCCCCCCCCCCTTTTTTTCGTTTCTGATTTCACCCTCTCTTTGGTTTCTCTCTCATTTTCTTGATTTTCCCCCTCTTTTTTTCTTTTTTCTTTTTTCTTTTTCTTTTTTTTATCCTTATTTTTGTTAGACCTAAAATTCATAGAATAAATTATTTTTATTTAAAAAAACTCATTTTTTATTAAAACAATTTAAGAAATGTGTTTATTATTTAATTTTCTTATTATTGTAATTATGTAAGAATCAATGATTTTATTTTTATTTTAGACATATAATAAATAAATAAAATTATATATATTAAACATATCCCCAGCGTGTCGCATCCCCCATTTTTTTGAAAATTTGCATGTCCGCGTGTCGATGTCGTGTCCCGTGTCCGTGTCCATGCATCATAGCTTCTGAATAACCATTACTACATTGACATTCTTAAGATTTATATAAAAAACAATTGTTGGATACTTCTAGGATTTCAAATGTAACCACAGATATGTCTCTTTACTTTTTTCTAAATTTTGGAGATGTAATTGATTTGTAACAATTTCCGTAAGAAGCAATATACATTTATATATCAGAAAAGAAAAAGTACGGCAAAGTGAAAAAATTGATGCATCTAGTAAGGATTATATTGTAGGAAATTTATGTATTGATATTATTGATTGATAGATTGATGATATTACAATGGAGAGAATGAACTCTCTTTTATAGAGAGAATGAGATACAATGGAGTAATCAAATTAGTGGAGTACTAAACTAAATTAATGGAGCATTAACTTAAACGGAGTAGGTATAATGGTAATGGAGCACTAACAACCTAAATGGAGCATTAACCTAAATGGAGTAGGTATAATGGTAATGGAGCATTAACCTAAATGGAGTAGGTATAATGGTAATGGAATTGTTACATTCAACAGCCCCCCTCAAACTCAAGGGGGTTAGGAACTAACCAACTTGAGTTTGGAGAGAGTAACAAAACAGAAAAAATAATCGGACAAATAAAAGTAAATAAGAGACACTGTATGGTCGTGTCAGACCGTTGTAGAAGACAGTTTATGGGGTCATGTCGGACCGTTGTAGAAGATAGTTTATGGGGTCATATTGGACCGATGTAGAAAACAGTTTACTGGGTCATGTCGGACCGTTGTAGAAAACAGTTTACTGGGTCATGTCGGATCGTTGTAGAAGACACTATATGGCTGTGTCGAACCGTTGTAGCAGATAACCGAAATCAATGTCGGGACAGTTTACCGAGTCTTGTCGGACCCATATAGGAGCTAACCGGAATCAAAGTCGGGACAGTTTACAGAGTCTTGTCGGACCCATATAAGAGCTAACCGGAATCAATGTCGGGACAGTTTACAGAGTCTTGTCGGACCCTTATAAGAGCTAACCGGAATCAATGTCGGGACAGTTTACAGAGTCTTGTCGGACCCAAATAGAAGCTAACCGGAATCAATGTCGGGACAGTTTACAGAGTCTTGTCGGACCCTCAAAAAGGCGTGCCCAATCTTATCAAAAAGCATGCCATCAAAAGGTGTGCCCGACAGCCATCAAAAGTCGAGCCATCAAAAGGCGTGCCATCAAAAGGTGTGCCCGACAGCCATCAAAAGTCGAGCCATCAAAAAGCGCGCCGATTTGTCGTCTGGCGTTGAGAGGCGCGTGATACGCGTGTTTGCCTTGCCTATTTATACCAAGGCGAGGCTGAGGCAAAAACACCTGCGGAAAAACTCCGAAAAACTCTTCATTTTCTGAGAGTTGTATCGCTGAAACACTCTGTTTGTATCGCTGAAACACTCTGTTGCCCTGAAAATGGCTTCTTCTTCCCGCCCCGTGACCCAGAACATAGCCTCTTATTCCCGGGGTCTGCTCACTCTCTTTCCCGACCTCAATGAGTGCACAAGAGAGATAACCGGGGCAGTTGCCCTGGAACCGCAATCAATCGCCCCTGGACCAAGCCCCCCTGGTTTTGCGCCGTTGAACTATCCGATGGTGGCAGTTGAGCAGATAATGGCTGCTCAATCTGATATTGAGGCCAATTATTATACATTGAGGTCTTGTGTTGAGACAATGACAGCGGTCAACAACCTGTCGCACCGGCTTCAGAGTAGAATAACTGAGGTGCAGCAGGTAAAAGCCCAACTGGCTCTGCTCCAGCGCATGTATACGGATGCCCGAGCAGAGATATGTGTGCTGAAGGCCGAGAACAAGGAGTTGAAGCGGAAAGCCACCGTGATGCTCAGATTTGGAGGTTCGCCATATGTGACAGTTGAGGAGCAACGGGAAGTGAACGTGCTCGGCGGCGTGGAAAACACGGAGGCAGCACCGGCAAGGGACGCCCAAGACAAAGGCAAAAAGAAGAGAACAGCTGAAGAGGCGAAAAAATGAGGCCGGTTGTTTGTGGTGGTTATGGGTTGTGGTTGTGGTTGTTTTTTTTTTTTTTTTTTTTTTGGTTGTAAAATGTGATCGGGGTTGGTTCCCGGAATGAATAAGATAAGGTTGGTGTGCAAATCTGAATGGTATGAATTTAATGTGAAAAAGATTAAAAATAATGTGAAAGAAAAATAAAGATTCTGCACCAACGCACATAGCAGACCTGACCACGGGTTCAGCGAAGAAAACTAAAGATTTCTTGCCATTTCTGCAATGAAAAAGGTTGCCTACTGTTGAGGAATATGTCCTCAGTGGACATCGGTTTAAACTGTTTGTTCCCAAGGAGACTTGCAGCATTATGTTTTCGTTCTCTGGTGTTAGATGCCCTGCCCGAGAAGAGCCTTTTTCTGATGAAGCAATTGCGCTTATGAGACGAAAGATAATGCAGAGGGATGTTGAGATTGAAGTGGAAACTGTTGATAGAACTGGAACTTTCTTGGGATCTTTGTGGGAGTCAAAGACTAATATGGCAGTGACACTTTTGGAAGCTGGCCTGGCAAAGCTTCAAATGTCCTTTGGCACTGATAGGATCCCAGATGCTCATCTTCTTATGCAGGCTGAGCAGTCTGCTAAAAGGCAGAAGTTAAAAATATGGGAGAACTTTGTTGAAGGAGAGGAAGTTTCCAATGGTGTTGCTGAAAGAAAACATAAAGAAGAGCCGAAGGTGTAGATCTGAGATGGATTTGGTTTTGTATTTGAACTGGGTGAATGAGATGCAAGTAGACAAACAGAAGGCCTATTCTGAGAGAAAAGACAGAGGTGAAAAACGGTGAAAAACCAACCATCACAACCACATTGGTGAGTATGTCGACATCAAAGTCGAGTCCTCCAACTTTTCTTCTCTAGGCTCATGTAAGGAACAATTTGTGGCAGCGGTATGTGTAGAGGTCCGGCGGGCGGTCAAGGCAAGGTTGCCGCCCGCCGGAAGGCGAAAAACACTAAGAGCTTAACCTATAGCTCTGATACCATGTAGGAAATTTATGTATTGATATTATTGATTGATAGATTGATGATATTACAATGGAGAGAATGAACTCTCTTTTATAGAGAGAATGGGATACAATGGAGTAATCAAATTAGTGGAGTACTAAACTAAATTAATGGAGCATTAACCTTAATGGTAATGGAGCACTAACAACCTAAATGGAGCATTAACCTAAATGGAGTAGGTATAATGGTAATGGAGCATTAACCTAAATGGAGTAGGTATAATGGTAATGGAATTGTTACATTCAACATATATCAATTCAATAGGTAAATTGATCTCAAGGGGAATTATGTGCCGTGACATTTTGCTTATGCTATCAGAATCTTTGCAACCATTTTAGATGTGGTGCAAGAATCAGTGTGATGTGTATTTGATGTTCATGGGTCAGAGATGTATAAGACAAGGTATTGAATAATATAGACATCCAGGAACATGTTTTTATTCAAGTGTACAGTCTGATTCATTGATATTAAATGAAGAATAAAGACATGGGAAAATTTTTCTGCTGATTCTTATGCATTGTGGTTTTTCCTTCCCAGGCACAATTAGAAGTACTGTCTGCAGAAGCCATGGATGCAGCTGCTAATATTGAGGGTCGGCTGCAGCTGGGGTCCAAACTCTCCGATGTTGTTAAAAGTGAGGATGATGCACTTGCATTGTTTGACCTCTTCAGAGATGAAGGCTATATTTTGACCGAGCATGAGCAAAGATTTTGTGTACGTACAACCTTACCTTGGTTCCCACCATGCATGCCAATTTTTTTGGGTTGTTTCTTCTTCTGATGGTTTTTATATCTTTTATTGGTTTTGAGCTTCTTCTTCTTCTTAGCGTCAAAATTAGAAAGCCAGTGAAATCAACAAGTTTAATACCTTCAGCCTAAAGACGTATTTTGTCTATTCAAAATTGTGGGACCTTGCATTGCATCTGCCCATGGTTAGTAAATAAATGACAAAAACCTCAGGGTGTTAATGAAGATTATTCTCTCATTGTTTTGTTATTCTTTTACCTGTTTTCTTTTGAAGGTGATTTTTGTGTTGGAGAAACTTTGATTGGAATTGCAAAACTCAATTAAATTGTGATTTTGGTTGAAATTTGGCCCGGATCAGGTAATACTCAAAGAAAGTTCCTTGCCACAAGACATGCTGAAGTCATTGTTCCATGTCAGTTATCTGTATTGGTTAGAGAAAAACGCAGGAATCAAAACAAGGAGCATGGTTGATGACTGCAGACCAGGGGGGAAGCTGCAAATATCTCTGGAGTACATTCAAAGGGAATTCAACCATGTCAAAAATGATGGGCAACTAGCAGGTTGGGCGACTGATGGTCTCATCGCAAGGCCTTTGCCTAACAGAATCCGTCTTGGTTGTGCTTCCTCTGATGTGGAATGCTAACATTATACACAGAAGGTGGCCATTCCCGAGCAACAAATGAGGGAAGAAAATGCCTTCAATCATAATAGGACTGCTTGTACCCGTCTACTACGGTACAACCTCTTTGAGCCACCTGGTCCATGCTGCGGAGAGTTGTGCCATGGAGTTTTGTCTAGAGGGGAAGATGGAATGTAGAAGTTGACATCATGGAAAGGCTAGATAGTGTTGAGTATTGTCAATGTAATTCATCCAACGTTGGTGAATGGCACCTCCCTGAAGATGTTGACAGATGATTGAAAGGTGCTGATGGGCTGGGACTTGGCAGAGCATTGCATTTTGTTTCAGAAATGATTTGCTGCTAAATTTCAGAACAGCATCCATTCATTTTGATATTGATTGGTGTTTGTCTTAGATCATAGAAAAGTTTTGACATTGAATTTTGATAGTTGTTGCCATTCATTGCTTTTCTGAAATGTTGTAACATATAAACCAGTTGCCAAATAGGGCATTCTATATGGGAATATGATAGTTTTCATTATTTGCCCTTCTCGACTTAAGCATGCAATTGCATGGTCCTCTTTCTAGACAAAACCTGCTTTAGATTGGTAATGCTTTTATGGTCTATAGTCGTGATTTTGCTTAGGCAGATTTTGGATGATGAAAAACAAGTAGATTTGACCAATCTGAAATAATACAACAAAAGCTAGTAAGAAAAGCAGAGCAAATTTTGGATTATACACTTGAACTTGATCGTATTCATGTCCACTTTGTGAAAGTATGTTAGTATCTTTGTCATTTATTTATTTATTTTTATTTTTTTTCATGTCTTTAGAAATGAAAATAATGAAAAGTTCAAAAACAATTATGGTTTTTATTTGTGTGAAAATTGTTTTTGAAGAAATAATTTTTTTCTTACTTTTAAAAATAGTTTGTCAAATAATATTTTTATTTTTATTTTTTTTTTGCATGAGTTTTCATTTTTTCAATTTTGAGAATAAAAAACAAAAAAATGAAAACAATTTGCTTTATTCTTTGTGCAACAAAATGAAGCTTCCGTTTGATTTTAGTTTTTAAAAAGAATTTTGAGTTTTGATGATACAGTTCGTCCTGGTGAATGGGTTGGACCGACCCAAGCTCCTCAGGTCCACTGGATAACCTGCAAGCAAGTTTAACGGGGAACGGGGTAGTCCCCCGGCGAACCCTCCGGTGTGTAAATTAGAAAAGGTGATAGACAAAATGTAGAGAGAGAGAGGGAGATAGAAAAACTTAACCTTCTTCTTGTCTTCAAGTTTTGCTTATATCTTTTGGTAATCATTTCGCTGTCTCAGCCGTTCTGACCTCCCCACCGAAAGCTTACGCCGTGGTTCGTCTTGTTCAGGGTGAGGGGATGCCATTCCGGCTGAGAGGTGTTGTCGCAATAAATGCTGTGATGGGTTGCATTAATGGTGATGTGCTGTGGCAATAACTTTGCAGATCTTTGTCTGCTGACATGGCCTGTTCTGCACCTGCCACGTGTCCGAGCATCATTGGCCTTTTCTGCTCAGTTGGCCTCCAGCTGTACTGGGTTTTACTGACCGGGTTGTGCAATGGGGTTTAAATGGTGGGCTTGGGTTTACTTACGGTGGGCCGTGGTCCTTGTGGGCCTATCCCTGTCAGTAGTCTCCCATTCCCGAGTGCAGCTTTAGTCCAACGAAGGGAATAATGACAAGGAAGATGGGTCCGCCCGGTGGGGGGATGCCGACCGTGAGGGCGGCCGAGCGGGGGATGCCGATCGTGAGGGCGGCCGAGCGGGAGAGGTCGACTGTGAGGGTGGCCGAGTGTGAAGGCGGCCGAGCGGGAGAGGTCGACCGTGAGGTTGGCCGAGCGGGAGAGGTGAGGGTGACCGAGCGGGGAGACCGATCGTAAGGGTGACCGAGCGGGTGGGGGCCGACCGAGCGGGAGAGGTCGACCGTGAGGGTAGTCGAGTGAGAGATGCCGACCGTGAGGGTGACCGACCGTGAGGCCGATCACAAGGCGGGTCGACCACGTGGGTGGCCGAGCAGAAGGGCACGGGGCTCAAGAGGCGGCGCGTCACGTGATGATTTGAAGTGGAAAAGACAAGGTAAGGGCAGAAGTCAGCGCATCAAGGCCATACACGTGGCAGAATTGCGAGAGAGGAGAAAGGTCAAGCGTTAGATCAGAAGTGAAACGTTAGGGCATTATTATGGGCATTGAGGAGGCAGTTTTGGTGGATGATTTGAAAAGTTTTCAAACTGGCGAAAATTAATTTGGATCCTTGGAATACGGGTAAGCCGTGGGCGTTTGGTATTATTCGATTTACTTACCTGTTTTCAAGAACCCAAAACATTCCAAGTATTACACCATTTGTTGCGCGCGATACACCATTGGAGCATTTCTTCGACTTCTTAGTGCCTGCCTCAGAAGCGATCTGCAGACATACTTTAGAAATGGCGCAGGAAGAAAACGTGAATGTGATGGTGGATCCTCTGGGAGACGACGATGCAGAGGAATTAGCTGCACAGTACAGAACGGAGAGGGTGGGGGAACCAACGATACGTTTCCATGGTTCCACCTTGGTGGCAGCTCCGACGCCGATCAGTGAGGCGGAGCCAGATCATTGGCACACAAAGGCGGACAAATCGACGATAACAAAGGCGGAGTTGAGGGCAATCCGCGAGAAGTACCAAATTCCGGCGGGAGTGGAGTTGTGGTTGCCAACGTCGACGGAAAGGCCATCGGACGCTAGGCTAGGAGGGTTTTCCCTGTACGAGGAGGCTCTGAAGGGGGGGCTAAGATTGCCACTGCCTCAAATAGTGGTGGACGTGCTCAACCACCTAGAAGTAGCCCCGGGCCAGCTGATGCCCAATGCCTGGAAGATCCTGCTGGCCTGTGCAAGTGCATGGCCAAAGGCAAATGAGGGGGAGTCGATGGCGGTGGAGGAGTTCTTTGCCTGTTACAAGGCCTCAGGGCAACAAGAGACGTGGGTCACCCTGCAGGAAGTTGTGGGGAAGGGGTTGGTGGCTGGTTTGCCTACGTCGATCAAGGGATGGCGGGCACGGTGGTTCTACGTTTTTGCCAACGGGAAGCCTGGGGTGCGCACCATCTGGAAGGTGCCAATCAGGACGGTGGAGGCAAGACTGGGGCCAGCGGCAGGGGAGAGGGTGAAGAGGGTGAAAGAGTGGAGGGAGAAAGAGAAGGCGAGATGAGACCACCTCGTGCAGCCCTCTGCACTGTTTGAGGCAGGGCTGGGTCCTCAGCCTATCGATGGGGATCTTGACCGAGCAGAGTTGGAGGCAAGGAGAGAGGCTCAGGAGGCTGAGGATCAAGCCATTCTTGCCAAAGCCACCATGTTCAAGAAGGCACAGGACGACCGACCTTCACAACCAATTGCGAATGAGAGGATCAGGCCTCGCCCGAAGCCGTTGGGGGAGAAGGACTTAAGTAAGTTTGAACCACGAAAGCTCCCTGTGGATCCTGTGAAGGAGAGGGCCAGGGATGGGGAGGAGGCTCTGAAGAGGAAGAGGAAGAAGAGAAGTGCCCCTGTAGAGGCTGCATGGGAGCTTGGGTCCAAGAAGGTGAAGGAGGCCCCAGCTGCGGTGGAGACCCCTGTGGTGAAGGATACCCCAGAAGTAGCAAGGGTCATCCCAGCACTGGGGGCTGTGGAGGTCGCCCCAGCAATTCAAGTGGCAGTGGACGTAGGCAGTGCTGAGCCAAGTGGAGGGCAACAGACCCAAAGGGGTCCTGCACCCCAAGAAGGAGGAGTGGGTCTGAACACCGCCTTCTACCATGCTCGCGCGGTAGCTGGAAGGGTGGAAGGGGAAGAGGGACCAGTTAGGGCAGGGGTTGACCGTCTGTTGAAAATTGTGGAAGGGTCAGACCTGCGCGCGGCCTCCAGATTCAATGAGGCTGACCTGCTGAGGGGGTTATGCTCCGTTCAGATGGAGGTAACTGCCCTGGCAAGGGCTCTTCTAAGGAAGGCGGGGGGAGCCAGGCTCAAGGCAGAGAAGACTGAGGCACAGCTGGAAAAACTGAAGGTTGAAAAGGCAAGTTGGAAGAATGCCCAGGCTGAGTTGCAAGCAGTCAAGCTAGAGCTGGAGAATACACGCCGCAGGGTTGTGTCACTCGAGTTCCAGCTGGTCGGCGAGCATAAGAAGTTGGAAGAGTCCCAACGAGCCTGTGCCATTGCCAACGATCGGCATGAAGAGGCCATGAACAGCAACGAAGAGCTGGTGAAGCAGAAAGATGAGACAGATGCTAAGGTTGAGGCTCTGCAAAAGGAGTTGGAGGACGAGCTTGCCAAGGCAGAGGAGGGGAGAGAGAGGCTTATGAGGGAGTTGGAAGCAGAGATGGAGAAGGCGAGGGCGGAGAAGGAGAGCCTAAAGAAGGAGGTAGAGGAGGAGAGGAGCCACTGCGGTTGATGCTCTGCGTGGAGAGTTGGAGGCAGAAAGGGCCAAAGCGTCCTCTGAGAAGGCGATCCTACAAAGAGAGCTGGACGAGGAAAGGGCGAAGGCAGCCTCTGAAAAGGCAGCCTACTCCGATCTGTACGTGGCAGCAGTTGAACAATTCAAGGGATCGCCTGAATTCTAGATAGCCATTGATGCCGCAGTGGCGAGCAGCCTGGCAAGGGAGGAGTCTGGGGGGGGCTGGCCCATCACGGACGACGGCTGAAGGAAGACCTGAATCTGAAGTCATAGAGAGCTTCCAACGGTCAGACTTTTATAAGCATGAAATGGCAGAGTACTGGGACAGCGGGTGGAAAATGTTCAAGCGCAAGGCTGAAGAGCTGTTCCCAGAGCTTGACTTTAGCAGGGTGACGATTGGGGAGGATGATGTGGCCCATACCCCCCTGGACGAGGGTATAGAAGAAGCAGATCTTATCTCCAGTGAGGAGGAGGAGTGATCTGAAGAATAAGTGTACTTAGGAGTTTTTGTTTTGTCTTTATTTTATTATTTTTTTGCGTTTGAAGTGATGTAATGAACTTGTACACCCATTTTGAAGGAATAAAATTTCATTTACTCTTCCAGCTGATGACTCCAGTGTTTGTGTTGCTTTGTTGTCTTTGATGTAATGAACTTGTACACCCATTTTGTCTTTGTGTTGCTTTGTTGTTTTTTTTTTTAAGGGAGGGTAAAGTAATGAACTCCCTAATGCATGGTGAAATGTACTTGTATAAAATTTCAATGGGTGAGTAATTGAGAAATTACAGTACGAAGTTGTAAGACATGATTGTGGAAAATGATCGTTATAAAAGATCTGTGAATAAATATGAGTGACGGATCCATGAATGAGGGCAGGAAAGTAGGTTTTGAAATGTAACGAAATGGTCAATTGTAAACGTGTAGAGAAGAGATTGGGGAATACCGTTGGAGTTTGGCTTAGGAAAGATGTTGTTTTTTTTTGTTTGTTTGTTTGTTTGTTTTTTTTATTTTTTATTTTTATTTTTTTTATTTGTGACCTCAAAGGCAGTCTGGTTGAGGCTTTTGAAAGTGCTCAGGTCTGGCTGAGGCTTTTGAAAGTGTTTAGTCTGACTGGGGCTTTTGGAAGTGCTCAAGTCTGGCTGAGGCTTTTGAAAGTGCTCAGTCTGACTGAGGCTTTTGAAGGTGCTCAGGTCTGGCTGAGGCTTTTGAAAATGCTCAGGTCTGGCTGAGGCTTTTGGAAGTGCTCAGGTCTGGCTGAGGCTTTGGAAAGTGCTCGGGTCTGGCCGAGGCTTTTGAAAGTGCTCAGTCTGACTGAGGCTTTGGAAAGTGCTCGGGTCTGGCTGAGGCTTTTAAAAGTGCTCAGTCTGACTGAGGCTTTTGAAAGTGCTCAGGTCTGGCTGAGGCTTTTGAAAGTGCTCAGTCTGGCTGAGGCTTTTGAAGGTGCTCAGGTCTGGCTGAGACTTTTGAAAGTGCTCAGGTCTGGCTGAGGCTTTTGAAAGTGCTCAGTTTGACTGAGGCTTTTGAAGGTGCTCAGGTCTGGCTGAGGCTTTTGAAAGTGCTCAGGTCTGGCTGAGGCTTTTAGAAGTGCTCAAGTCTGGCTGAGGCTTTGGAAAGTGCTCGGGTCTGGCCGAGGCTTTTGAAAGTTCTCAGTCTGACTGAGGCTTTGGAAAGTGCTCGGGTCTGGCCGAGGCTTTTGAAAGTGCTCAGTCTGACTGAGGCTTTTGAAAGTGCTCAGGTCTGGCCGAGGCTTTGGAGAGTGCTCGGGTCTGGCCGAGGCTTTTGAAAGTGCTCAAGTCTGGCCGAGGCTTTGGAGAGTGCTCGGGTCTGGCCGAGGCTTTTGAAAGTGCTCAGGTCTGGCCGAGGCTTTGGAGAGTGCTCGGGTCTGGCCGAGGCTTTTGAAAGTGCTCAGGTCTGGCTGAGGCTTTGAGTACTGCAAGTGAGAGAGTCATGAGAACGGCATACAGACAGTTAAATGATAAAAGTTGGGAGCTCAGTTCGAAGTTTGCGTTATCTATTAAAAAGGGAAATACAACAATTGTGGCGATACAATAGTATGAATTCACTGATAGTAACGCTTCAAATGTTCGGCATTCCAGGGATGGGGGGAGGTCGCGGCCGTCCATGTCTTGAAGTCGATAAGTGCCTGGTCGTGGTCGGGCTTTCACCACGTAGGGCCCCTCCCATTTGGCTGCCAGTTTGCCCTCGGTCAGATTCTTTGTGGCAAGAGTTCTTCTCTCAAGACAAGGTCGCCAATAGAGAACTCCCGTGGTCGGACTCGGCGGTTGTAGTGTGTTCTCATTTTCTGCTGGTACGAAGCCAATCTGACAGCAGCAGTCTCTCTGAGCTCTTCAATGAGGTCCAGGTCTGCTCGACGGAGTTCTTCGGTTGAGGCGAGATCCGGATGTAAGACCCTGGGGGTGGGCAGACCGACTTCTACCGGAATGACCGCCTCAGCGCCATATGTTAAGCGAAAAGGGGTTTCCCTAGTAGGAGTTCGGGCAGTGGTTCGGTAAGCCTAGAGTACATGTGGTAGTTCCTCAGCCCAGAGGCCTTTAGCAGTTTCGAGCTTAGTTTTGATGATCTTCAGGAGAGAACGATTGGTGACTTCAACTTGGCCGTTTGCTTGGAGATGACCGGGAGAAGAAAAGCATGGTTGAATCTGGAGATCTGCACAAAATTTCCTATATTTAGCGTTGTCGAACTGTTTGCCGTTGTCGGAGACGATGGCCTGAGGGATGCCAAATCGGCAGACAATCGATTGCCAGATAAACTTGGTGGTGTTCCGCTCGGTGATTGTGGCGAGGGGTTCTGCCTCAACCCACTTGGTGAAGTAATCAATGGCAACAATCGTGAACTTGGTTTGGCCTCGACCAGTGGGAAGTGGACCAACCAAGTCGATCCCCCATTTGGCGAACGGGTAAGGGCTGCAGAGGGTGATCAACTCAGTGGGAGGAGCATGGAGGATGTTGGCGAAACGCTGACACTTGTCGCATTTGAGCACAAAATCAGTGGCATCTTGGTTGAGAGTCGGCTATAAGTAGCCTGTACGGAGTACTTTGTGTGCGAAAGACCTGCCACCCGAATGATTGCCACAGATTCCTTCATGGATCTCTTGCATAACATAGGTTGCTTGGGCAGGGCTGAGGCATCGCAGGTACGGTCGTGAAAAACCGCGCTTGTAAAGGATGCCGTCGACCAGAATGTAGTTAGCCGACCGAGCTCTGACCTTGGCAGCCTGTTGTTGGTCATCTGGGAGTTCTCCAGTGGTCAAGAAGAGGAAGATGTCGGATGCCCAAGGGATGGGCTCCGTCTGGAGGAATTGCACTTCTTGTAGGTCGGGTGAGATGGTTGGGTGGGTTAGGTATTCGAGGCGAACTCCATGGCTAAGGTTGGAATGGTCGGCAGAGGCCAGCTGGGCCATCTCATCTGCTTTGGAGTTTTCCGCCCGAGGGATGTGTCTGATCTGGAAGGTATTGAAGAGGCGAACAAGGGGGAGTGCCATGTCCCTGTAAGCCCGCATTGTGTTATCTTTGGCATCAAATTCCCCCGTGATCTGGCCGACGATGAGTTGGGAGTCACTGAACACGCGGATGTGGCTAACACCAATGTCTTTGGCCAGACGAAGTCCTGCTATCAATGCTTCATATTCGGCCTCATTGTTGCTGGCCGCAAACAAGAGGCGGAGGGCACATTTGAAATAACCCCCCTCAGGGGAGGTGAGGATGAGGCCAGCCCCACTTCCTTCCCGGCGAGACGAGCCGTCAACATTGAGTGTCCAAGAATGAGGATCTTCAGGCTTAGGTGGAGCTGGTGGGGGTGGGGGGGGTAGTGGCTGGGGCGGGGTTGGTGAATTCTAGGATGAAGTCGGCGATGGCTTGTCCTTTGATTGCTGTGCGGGGTCGGTAGGAGATATCGAACTGGCTAAGCTCCACTGCCCACTGCATAAGTTGGCCAGAAAGTTCTGGCTGCTGCATGACCTTCTTTAGGGGTTGGTCGGTGAAGACCACTATAGCATGGGCCTGGAAGTAAGGACGAAGTCGTCTGGAGGCAGTGACCAGGGCCAGGGACAACTTTTCCAGCAGTGGGTAGTTCTGCTCTGCTCCCCTGAGAGCTCGACTGATGTAATAGACCGGCCGTTGAACCGAGCCATCTTCCCGAATGAGAGCTGCGCTAACGGCGGTGTTCGATACTGCTAAATAGAGGAAGAGGGGTTCGCTTGGGACTGCCTGCGAAAGAAGGGGGGGTTGGCCATGCATTGTTTTAGTTGTTGGAAGGCCTCTTCAGATTCAGTCGTCCATTCGAAGGTCTGCCGAAGGACTTTGAAGAACGGTAGGCACTTATCTGTTGCGCGGGAAATGAACCGGTTAAGGGCTGCCACTCTGCCAGCGAGTCTCTGAACTTCCTTAACGGTTTTGGGCTACTGCATCTCAATCAAGACCTTGATCTTCTCGAGGTTGGCCTCAATTCTGCGCTGATTGACCATAAAGCCCAAGAATTTTCCGGATCCTACGCCAAAGGCGCACTTCTCCGGGTTGAGCTTCATCTGGTACTTGCGAAGGGTGGCAAAGGTCTCCCGTAGGTCGGTCAGGTGGTCGGCGGAGAGTTTGCTTTTGTCACGACCCAAACCCGCCCCTGTAGGTTTAGCATCGCAACCGGCCAGTAATCCTTGGATTACCTACGGCCTCTGATGACATCAATATAAAATAAGGGGCTAGCGGAAGCAAATACATAAATATAAATGTCCAATGAGCTGTGTTGACTTACATGAAACGGAATAATTTAAAACTTTATTTACATAACCATAAGTCAACCATACATTATATTATACCCACACACTTACACAAATGTACAGCCAACATAATTAACATAAGTCTCATGCATAAACAGACTAAATAAAACTTGATCCCAAGACACTTCGGGAACCTCAACGTGAGGCACAATGGCTGGCTGACAACAGAAACACAATCCCCCACAAAACCTTCGGGCTTGCACTCCAGAATGCTCACCTATAATATATATATACAAACAGTGAGCTAAAGCCCAGTGAATAACATTAAGGTAAAGGGGTTAGTGAACGAAATCCGAACATTTTATACGTATAAAACAGATCATAGCATCAACATAATCATCTCATATGTGAACATAATAATGGCATATTCCATAGAACAAATCACACATCCAAAACGTCTTCCGACTAGAGTAACCGGTACCGGACACCGATTAAACAAACACCACAATGAAGTGGCTAACGAGATCTCGTAAATGTCATGGACCCGCATTTTCATGCTGCCCCCCATGACTTGGGACTATCTATGGATGCCATAATAGATTTCAAACTTGGAATGTTCGTTCACAGAAACATATATCATTTCAGAAATCATAGCTTGATATATCACATTTGGAACATAATTTCATATCAACGTATCTTTACGATAACGTTACTCACAGTGGTTCCGTAGATGGTCAAGCACTTCTTGGACGTTGACCTACAATCACAAAATACATAGCACCAACGAATCTTATCATTACTTACTCATGTGGCCAATAGGCTTAGCTTTCATTACGTTGGTTCATGCTCATTCTTAACACATGGCTTAGAACACACACACACTCTTGCAATCTCCTAGTGTGATTCATTCTTATTACAATGCTCAACTCACACACACACTTGTCATTCTTTATCTTAGTGTGCGTGTCTAGCCCATAACCTCATTACTATAGCTTAATTAAGGCTTAGGAATGCCTAAGATGCAATGAGGATGTCAAAACATGCCTTGGAATACTTAGGCAAATTTTCAGAATTTTAAGTCCTCGCTCGAGCGAGCATGCAGCAATGACACTCCGCTCGAGCGTAGACTTCCTCGCTTGAGCGGACATGCAAGGATGTGAGTGGTCGCTCGAGCGCACATTCCTTCGCTCGAGCGATCTGTAAATTCTGCAAAACTTCTGGGAGCTCGAAATTTACGCTCGAGCAGACTTTTGGTCGCTCGAGCGAAGTGCACAATCTCTGAGTGGTCGCTCGAGCGAGAACCCCTTCGCTCGAGCGAGCCTGCAAAAATCTGGAATTTCCAGATTGCCTCCTCAAGCTCAAATTCGACTTTCAATCTTTCAAAACTCGTTTTTCTGGGCCCAAAATGAAGGAAACACATGAAGACTTATAAAACAACATGATTTAAGAATTAAAACAAGAATTCATGGCCCAAAAACTTGTCATTTCTTTAAAATCCAACTTAAATCTCAATTTGACCCATGAAACCAACATGCAAGAACTTCTTCCAATTCAAACCTTCCAAAACATTATCAAACTTGGTAATTTGATGAAAAATAAGTTGAATGTCCAAAATGTAAGAGAAATTAACACATGCATGGAAGAAACCTTTGATTTCAAACTCAAAACATGGAAATTTATGCATGCATGCATGATTTGCAACTCAACTCTTCTTCTAAGGCTCAAATTACATGTTTAAACTCATAATCCTCATGAATTCAACAATTAAACACATCACCTACAAGAATGATCTTACCTAGAGCCTTCAATCTCACTTGTTCTAGCACAATCTTGACAATTGCAAGCTAAATCTTCAACTTTTCTTTGAATTCCTCCTTCTCTCTCTCTAGAATTGCTCTCCCTCTCTCTCTAAAATGTTTTCACCAGATTTTCCTCTCACTCTCTCTCTCACACGGTTTGTACTAAAAAATGTGGCTGAAGAAATGATTTCAAATGAAGTCTTAACATATTAGAAGAGATGGTCCACTAGTGGTGGCCAAATTGTAATTAAGACTAACTCTCTAATTAGCTTATTTAATCTAATTTAATCATACCAAATCACATTTTAATTAAATATACCATAATGTTCTAAAAATTTCCATTAACACGATGGTATAATTAATTTCGAGTTTGGATGCCGATAAGGCTTTCAATTTTCAGTTTAAAGTGGAATTTCATCAGATATTACTATGGGTAGCAAATAAAAGCCAATTATGATACAAATTACATATTACTCCCATCTTTCATTTTAATCCACTCATTAGCATCCTTAAATTTCGATTAATAGCTAATTACGGGTCGGGGTTATTACAGCTTTTGACTAGCATATCATCCACATACACTTCCATATTTCGACCGATCTGGTGTTGGAAGACTGCGTTGACTAACCGCTGGTAAGTAGCCCCCGCGTTCTTTAGTCCGAATGGCATGACACGGTAGTGGTAGGTGCCCCGGTCGGTAATGAAGGATGTGTGTTCCTGGTCGGATGAGTGCATCATGATTTGGTTGTACCCGGAGAAGGCGTCCATGAAGCTGAGCATTTGGTGACCGGCCGTGGCGTCGACCAGCAGATCAATTCGGGGGAGTGGATAGCTATCTTTGGGACAAGCTCGGTTCAAGTCAGAGTAGTCGACACACAGACGCCACTTGCCGTTGTTTTTGCGGACTAGCACCACATTGGAAAGCCATCTAGGATAATCCACATTTTGGATAAACTGAGCCTCAAGGAGTTTGTCAACCTCCGCAGCTATGAGATTGTTGCGTTCTGGGTGAAATATACGCTGTTTTTGTCGGTAAGGTCGGAAGTAAGGTTCGATGCTGAGGCGATGAGTGATGAAGGAAGGGTCAATGCCTGGCATGTCTGAGTGGGTCCAAGCAAAGACGTCGTTGTGTTCGGTCAAAAGGGCGGTGAGGTCGGCTTTTGCTTGGGGGGATAATTGGCTGCTGATCTTGGCAGTTTTCAGTGGGTTGGTGAGGTTAATAGGAACCTCAACGAGCTCTTCCACCGGTTCTCCTCTGATGAGCTCGTCTTCATCCCGGACATCAAGTCCTTCAATGATCATCGCCTCCTTCAACTTGACTTCTTTGAGTGAGGCAACATAGCACTCCCTGGCCACGGTCTGTTCTCCCCTGACTGTTCCGACCCCGAGGTCGGTCGGAAACTTGAGGGCAAGATGATAGGTGGATGTGATGGCTTGGAAGGCGTTGAGGGCGGTGCGGCCGAGGATGATGTTGTAGGCAGATGGGCAATCAACCACCAGGAAGGTGAGCAACTTCGTGGTCTGCCGTGGGTACTCTTCAATGGTGATGGGGAGATCAATGGAGTCGATAAAGGTCACCCGGTCGCCAGTGAAACCAACCAAAGGGGTTTGGAGTGGGGACAGACTTTCTTCCCCGATCTTCAGTTGGCGGAAGCAGTTGAGGAAGATGATGTCCGAAAAGCTGCCATTGTCGATGAGAACTCGTCTGACCTTATAATTGGAGAGGACGGTGGAGATGACAAGAGGATCATCATGAGGATAACGGATGCCAGTACAGTCGGCATCCGTGAAGGTGATGGGCTCCGTCCACTGTTTGGGTTGTTTGGGGGGTCGGTCTACTGTGGCGACTGCCTTGTCTGAGCCCTGCCATATTTTTCTGAGTTCTGCCCTCTGAGCTGAGCGAGATGGTCCCCCACAAGCTAGACCACCTGAAATAACTCTAATTTCACCAACTGGTGGAGGTGGATTACCTTGAGGCCTGGGTTGTTGGGGGGGTCTATCATGCCCCTGGTCTGGTTGAGCTGGTCGCCGTGGAGGGGTGTGCCTGCGATTGTCTCTATTGGGCTCGGTCCTTTGCCTCTGCTGAGGGCGGGTGTCTGTGAATTGGCTTAGACGTCCCTGGCGAATGAGGGTCTCCACTTGATCCTTGAGGCTGATGCAATCGTCGGTGTTATGGCCATGGTCCTGGTGGAAACGGCAATATTTGGACTGGTCTTTCCGATTGGAAGGGTTCCGTGGAGGGAGAGGCCACTTGAGGGGGTAGTCCCGTTGGATCTGGTTAAGGACATGTTCCATGGGAGAGTTGAGGGGTGTATATCGCTCGAACCGACCGGGAGGTCTCACTGGTGCTGACCGGTCGGCACGAGCGGGTCGATCGGCGTAGCGGGGTGTCTGGCTAGGATTTTGGGTGTTGCTGGGTTCTTGGTCTTTTCTCTTTTCTCGGGGGGTCGGGTCTTTAGCTGGCAGATCTTGCCGAGCGGCTAGTGAATCCTCGGCATCCATGTATTTTTGGGCTTTGGAGAGTAGGGCTGCCATGGAGGTCGGGGGGTTCTTGGAGAGGGAGAAAAGGAAATCAGAGGACCGTAGACCGGCCATGAAGGCTGTGAGGATGACCTTGTCGTCATTTTCGGCAACTTGTAGGGCTTCGGTGTTGAAGCGAGTGACGAAGCTGCGCAGTGATTCCCCCTCGGTCTGACGGATGTTGAGTAGCTGGGTGGCCGGGCGTCGTTGACATTGGGCGCCGATGAAATGGCTCAAGAAAGAGTTATTGAGATGCTGGAAAGTGGAGACCGAGTCCGGTGGTAACTGGCTAAACCACAGCCGAGCCGACCCCTTCAGTGTCACGGGAAAGGCTCGGCACATGATCTCGTCGGGGAAGGCATGAAGGATCATGAGGGTGCGGTAGGTCTCCAGATGGTCGATCGGGTCAGTCGTGCCATCGAATGAGTCAATGGCGGGCATTTTGAATTTGGCGGGCAGGGGTTTGTCTCGGATGGAGGCGACAAATGGTGAGTTTGCAGTGGTGGAGGGCTTATGCTGGATATTCTGCATAACCCCTTGTAGCTGGAGCTTCATGGCTCGGAGCTCAGCGTTCCAGAGGGGGATGTTGTCACCACCAGAGGGAGACAAGTGTTGGACGCTGCTGGCTTCTCCCTCGGGAGCTGGTGCAATGACTGATGGACGCGAGGGTGGAGGAGGTGGATGTATATGCGGGTGAGGGGATTGCAAGCCCCCCGAGTTGGGAGGATTGGGTTGTGGGACAGTATGGCCCGGAACTTGTTCTGGATGGGGTGGAATATCTGGAGGTGGTGGAGGAATAGGGAGGTTCCGTTGGAGCAGAGCATTGATTAAGGCCTGGTTTTGTTCGGCCATACGGTTGATGCTGTTGGTGAGCTCGATGAAGTACTGTGGTGGGTTGTTTGGATTGGGAGGGTCGGTTTGGTGATCGGTAGCATTATGGTGGGAAGCCATGGATCTAGTCGTGACCATACACTTGACGGATGAGGTGAAAAGGTTACTAGAACAGGGTCTCCGGCGGCAATGAACACAACTGGCGCACGGACAAACCGATTCCCACAGACGGCGCCAACTGATGATACAGTTCGTCCTGGTGAATGGGCTGGACCGATCCAAGCTCCTCAGGTCCACTGGATAACCTGCAAGCAAGTTCAACGGGGAACGGGGTAGTCCCCCGGCGAACCCTCCGGTGTGTAAATTAGAAAATGTGATAGACAAAATGTAGAGAGAGAGAGGGAGATAGAAAAACTTAACCTTCTTCTTGTCTTCAAGTTTTGCTTATATCCTTTGGTAATCATTTCGCTGTCTCAGCCGTTCTGACCTCCCCGCCAAAAGCTTACGCCGTGGTTCGTCTTGTTCAGGGTGAGGGGATGCCATTCCGGCTGAGAGGTGTTGTCGCAATAAATGCTGTGATGGGTTGCATTAATGGTGATGTGCTGTGGCAATAACTTTGCAGATCTTTGTCTGCTGACGTGGCCTGTTCTGCACCTACCACGTGTCCGAGCATCATTGGTCTTTCCTGCTCAGTTGGCCTCCAGCTGTACTGGGTTTTACTGACTGGGTTGTGCAATGGGGTCTAAATGGTGGGCTTGGGTTTACTCACGGTGGGTCGTGGTCCTTGTGGGCCTGTCCCTGTCAAGTTTTAAATTGTATTTTGAAAGATAAATTGTTAAGCCTCCGTTTGGGAAGTGGGTTGGCTTTTGGGGTACTTACCAATTAGTCCTATTCACTAGACTTATTTACTTACAGGTCCTAACTAATAAATTTAACACTATAAAAATAAGATAGTGATAAATTTATCACTAAAAAATTATTCATAAAAAAAGAGACTGATAAATTTATCACTATAAAATTATTCATAAAAAAAAAAGACTGATAAAATTTGTCTTTATCACTTAATAAATTATATCAAATAGGACTTAATGGGTAATAAGTCTCAAAGTAGGACCTATTGGGTAATAAGTCTCCCAAGTAGGACCTATTGGTAGTTTACCCTTGGCTTTTTGGCTTTTTAGTTTTTTTGACTTTTTTAGCCTAGGCTTAAAAGTTTGATTTGGGAAGGACTTTTTGACTTTTTGGCTTTTTTGAGTTTTTTTGTGAAAGAGGAGTGTAATGATTATGGGTTGGATGTGATGTTTTGTTTTTTGTGGCTAAAAAAGCCTATTTTGTCTTTTGTGGCTAAAATAGCCAAAAAAAACCCAAAAAAGTTCTTGCCAAACTTAGCCTAAAAGAATTTTGAAAGTTTTTATTTGATTACAAATTTTAGAAATAATTTTCAAATGATTTGAATTTTTTTTTTGTTGGTAATTTTATAATTGAATAGAGCAGTGAGAAAATTTGAAAATTTGATTGATTTATGGGAACAAGATTGGAGAGAGAGGAGAGAATCTTTTGATTAGAATTAGCGAGTCAAGAGCCTCTCCTTGCAGGCTTGTACTTGCAACCGTTCTTGCAGGTTTTCGGGTTTATTTTTAGGTCCAATTTTGATAATCTGAACCGTTCATATTTTGTGATTTATTCAGTATATTATACCTGTAAAAAATCAAATTGATCGGATATCGGGAAGTATATGTTCAGAAAACTGTTTATTAAATTATTTAAAAAATAATTTTTAGTTCAATTTTTTGAACACATACTTCCCGATATCCGATCAATTTGATTTTTTACAGGTATGATATACTGAATAAATCATGAAATATGAACGGTTCGGATTATCAAAATTGAGCCTAAAAGTAGACCCGAAGGCCTGTAAGGACGGTTACAAGCACCAAGGCTGCAAGGAGAGGATCCTCTCTCAGAATTAGCACCCACATGAATCCTGATATGATTGCTAGAAGAAAATACTGTAGTTGGAAGTCTTTCAAGAATTGTAGTACAAATTTCCATAGTTTTAATCTCATTCTGTTCTTGAGCGAATGATGCAATAGAGCAAGCAGAACTGTGGTAATGATGGCAGACACCATGAAAGAAGAGATTGAAAAGCTCTGGGAAGAAGTAAGAGACCTAAGCCTAGGAACCACCACCACCGGAGTAGAACGCCTCCACTCACCACCAACCCCACTCCAATTCCTCCGCCACTTCGTCTCCCCAAACAAACCCTGCCTCATCTCCAACGCCACCCTCCACTGGCCAGCCACCTCCATCTGGTCCTCCTCCGACGCCCACCTCCTCCGCTCCCTCTCTTCCGCCACCGTCTCCCTCCACCTCACCCCCACCGGCCGAGCCGACTCCCTCTCCCCCCACCCCTCCATTCCCTCCTCCCTCTGCTTCGTCTCCGCTTCTATCTCCTCCATGCCCTTCCCTCTCGCTCTCCAATCCATCTATTCTTCCGATTTGGATTCGAATTTCGTCGCCTATGCTCAGCAACAGAACGATTGCTTTCGATCCGAGTACTCTGCTCTTGCCGAGGATTGCGAATCTCACATACCTTGGGCTACCGAAGCCCTAGGTTGCTTCCCTGAGGCTGTGAATCTCTGGATTGGAAACCACCTCTCTGAGACTTCCTTCCACAAAGATCATTACGAGAATCTCTACGCCGTTGTCACCGGAGAGAAGCGTTTTCTTCTCCTTCCGCCTACTGATGTTCATCGCATGTACATTCGTAACTACCCTGCAGCTCACTACTCCTACCACAAGGTCATTACTCTCTAAAATTTCATCAATTTTGAGTAAAAATATGATTGTTGGGAAATTTGGTGAAGGATTTGGTTAATCCTTAATTTGGTAAAAATTTTGCGTCTTTCTTGATTTGATTTGATACCAGTTCGATGAAATAATTAGAGCTCACTTTTAGCTCTTTATTTATAAAATTTGAATTTGATGCAAAAATTCGTAAATGATTGGAGAGCTCTTATATATACATATATATGGATGTATATGGATTGGTTTGTTCATGAACATTGTTGGTAAGACTTAGGTTATGATTTGCAGGATACTGGGGAGTTCAAATTGGAGCTTGAGGATCCGGTGAGGTATGTGCCTTGGTGCAGTGTGGATCCTTACCCTTCACCGGAGAATAAAGAGAGAGAAATGTCAAAATTTCCTCTGTATTTTGATGGACCGAAGCCGTTTGAGGTCACGGTTAAGGCTGGGGAAATTCTTTACTTGTAAGCTTTACTCTTCTTTTGTTGTTTTGGGTGTTGTCAACTGCTTATATGAAATTTGGATTTGTCTATCGAGTTTGAACTTTGGTCTCTATTAATGATACTGTAAATCAAAGCTATTAAATTTTATTGAATGTGTTTCCAAACAAATTTTTGAGAAGATTTCTGAAAAGAATTAGGCTTTTTGGATGAAAGTACAGTGGATTGAAATTTTGCAATATGACGATACATAAGTTGGGGATTTCCAAAGGGACATCCCTTGACGACAGTTTCTCTTATGGTGCATTGATACAATTGCCAATGAGTGTCATTTAATTTGAAATTCTAATTTTGTTTTGGTCTGTCATTTGAAATTGTACTTGGGTTATTTGCCTTTCTAACAAGCTTGGAATTATCAGAGAGCAATAATGTTGGGTTAAGTATCCTAGTTTTGAATAGTGGTCACAGGTAGTTCTAGCTTTCCTTCAGAAATTGCAATAAATGCGAGTGATAGTTTCTAGAACCGTGTGAACTAGCTTCTTTAAGTATTTTCTTGACTAGGAAAGGATCAATTTTTTTTCATGATGTGGTGATTTGATACTTTGTGAATTACCATTTCAGGTTTTATTTTTTGATAGAAGATTCTCTTCTGGATGCCTTGTTCGCCGGTAAGGAATAATTGTTGACTGAACTTTAGGTCGGGAGGAGACCAAAAGAACCTTCCACCAAAGTTTGAGAGCATTAGACTTTTAGTGAATTTAGGTTGCCACCGCAGTGGTTTGTTAAGAATATGATGCTTACAGTGTTGGTCCATGTATTTGTTCCCAAGAGTCACACGAGTTACTTGGCGAGGTCCGAAGAACCAAACTGTTTCTTGGTCCAGTTATTTGTTCCCCGGGGTCATATGAGTTACTTGGCTAGTTCCTAATGACAAAACTAATCCAAAGAATGTCAAATTACCTTGGGTACCCGTGTGCGCGCGCACACACACACAGAGCACAATCTACATAGGATGATCGGCTTGAATGTATAGATCATCAGCAAAAAAGATTAGATCGTAAGAAGTTGCTATGAAATTTAGAAGCACTTTCAAAATGGTTACATTTATATCACTGACCCTCCCCCCACTATATTGAAATATGATGCTTGGGATGTCAGGGAAAAAGTTTAATCTCTGCTTAATGTCTGGGGCGTAAAAAATTTGGAATATGTGGGGAATTACCTCCTATGAGCTTTTTGTATTTTTATTCCTATTGTAAAATGTCCTACTTATTGCTGAACAGATTTTTAGTGATAATTAGTTACGTTGATGCTGAATTGCTGGAGTTTATGCAGGCCAAGTATGTGGTTTCATCATGTTAGACAAAGTCCAGACAGCAGAGGACGCACTATCGCAGTGAACTATTGTAATTATGACTTTGACACTTCTTCCTTTTTCTTACTTTGACTTGAAAAAAGGAGTATAAGAATCTAAAGCACATTTTATCTTGCAGGGTATGATATGCAGTTCGATATAAAATATGCTTACTTCAACTTCTTACAATCAATTCCTCACCCATCATCTCATGGTCTGACACCTCATGAAATGGGATTTGTTGGATCATCCTCAGATACATCTATTTGCTCTTCAGGAGATGAACCAGATATCAATGCTATGGAGAGCATGAAATGTGACTGAAAACAGAGGTGACAGTGACAGTGACGAAGAATGAATAATGATGTGTTAGTGACGGTGGTTTGATCTTTGAGGAGCTCTTCAGTGAGAAGGTGCAGAGTTTAGATCAGAGAAAAAGCAGGAACATCTTCTATGTTCACATCATTGAACTTTCGAACAAGTTTTGGGAAATTTTGCCTGCTGGTTGCTGGTTGAAGATATGGTGACAGGGCTATCTCTTAGTAAATTTTCTCAGTAGGTTGGTGTAATACCCCTATTCCGTAATATGCTAATTGGCTCTTAATTTAAATGTGATTATGTGTTTAGCATGATTTTACATGCCATTATGTGGATATATGTGATTTTGGAACTCTATCTGTTCACCGTAGGAATATCTGTTTGAATAGTCCACTTCGGAAATTAAATTGAGGGCCTTATCGGCCACAAAACCCGGAATCGATTACGCCATTGTGATTGGCATAATTTTTAGAGCCTACGGTGAAATTTAATTGAAAATTTATTCTAGTCAATTCAAACTGATTAAAATGATGAATTAAGAGCCCAAATATTTTATATTAAAATATTATGTTAGTGGGCTTTGTTGTCAAGGCCTCAAACACTCAATCTCTCTCTCCTTAGCCTCATTTGGCTGATAATAAACTCAAGGAGAGAAGAGAGAGTCGACTTAGAGAGAGAAAGGAGGAGACTTGAGCAATCTTTGGCTCTAGCTTGGGAATTTGAAGATTTAACTCAAGAATTGACTAGAGTTTGGAAGATTAAAGCCTTTTGGTGAGTGATTCATGCATTTCTTTAGCTATCATCTTGTGAATTTAAGTCTAATGGACGGTCAAGAGCATGAATTAGTGTGTATGTAAGGGGATTGAGTCATACATGTTGAAACTAAGGTCCAATAAGGCATGCATGCATGAAATTGCCATGATCCTCCATGTTTAAGCTTAATGTATGCAATCTATGTTGAAGCTTGAAAGAAATCTTTGTGTATTACCATTTCTTCACCAAATAAGTTGTGAATAATGTGCATTCCTTACATGCAAGAGTGAATTATGAAAGAGTAAGCCTTGCATGTTGAATTCAATGTAATGGTGATGAATTTGGATGAATTAGGGTCATGCAAGTAAATAAATCAAGAAATTGAGCTCTCTAATGTTGTGGTAGTGCATTGGTGTCATGTTACTATGTGAATGTGTGAAAATTGAGCCATAACATGCAAGAAATATGGTTGAATGTCGAATTTGGAGCTCAAGAACTCAACCTGGGATTTCCAGAATTTTGACTCCCGCTCGAGCGGGGGAAGCGCCGCTCGAGCGGAGAATTCGAGCTCCCAGTATCTTCTGCAGACATGATTCCCGCTCGAGCGGGGAAGTTGACGCTCGAGCGGGGAGCCATGTAGACAGGAGGTCCGTTCGAGCGGACAAGTTCACGTTCGAGCGGGAATAGAAGGCAACCAGGACTTTCGCAGACCTAAGGGTCCGCTCGAGCGGGGAAGTCCACGCTCGAGCGGGGACCCTATTTTCTGAAATTCTGTTTTTGCATTCTGTGTTCAGTTTTCCGTTCTCTTTTACTTGCAAGCACTCTTAGGCATATGTTAAGCATTATAACTGAGTTAATGAGATACGGATAAAGCCTAAAGAGGAATATCTAAATTAAAGAACGGATTGAATTGTTAATGACCCTTTTGTGTTCATGAAATGTGTAGGGTCAAGTTCCAGGGCAAATCCACAAGCCGATTACTGTGAGTAATATCGATATTTGAATACTGCGAATGTCCAATTGTTTATTCTCTTATAAGCTTTATGAATTGCTAATTGGGATTGAGGACGTAAGTCTGACATGAATAAATGAATAGACCAAAGGTCGTTTTGATAAGTATGAATGGACCCAAGGTCGTTTTGACATGAATGAGTGGGCCGAAGGCCGTTTTGAAATGAATGAGTGGGCCGAAGGCCGTTTTGAAATGAATAAATGGGCCGAAGGCCATTTTGACGTAAACGAATGGGCCAAAGGCCGTTTGATACGAATGAATGGGCCGAAGGCCGTTTGATACGAATGAATGGGCCGAAGGCCGTTTTGATACGAATGAATGGGCCGAAGGCCGTTTTGATATAAATGAATGGGCCGAAGGCCGTTTTGACATAATCGAATGGGCTGAAGGCCGTTTGACAAGAATGGAAACCTGAATAGGCCAAAGGCCAAAATGCTTAGAATTATAACCACTTGATTTGTGTTTCGTTTAACTACATATATATATGTTAAATAGAATTATGCATTGGGCCTAAGGCCGTTCGGAATGTGCTGTTCTACAATGTTATATAAATTCTGTATCTGATATTATTCACTGGGCTATCGCTCACGCTCATTCATGTGGTTGTAGGTGAGCTAAGAGAAGTGCAAACCCAGCCCCAGTGAAGTCTACCAGGAACAATATAAGATTTTGGAGAGTCAGCCTTGTGTCTCACGCACGAGACCCAGCCTTGCCATTTTTGTTATATATTTATATTTCGTCTTGTAGGCAAGGACTTTGTGGATTTTGTATATAGTCTGTTATGGGTTGACTCGGTGTAGAGGATCCTGTTTGTAAAGAAGTTTTGCTACTGTACTTTTGACGTGGGTTATTAACGCATATGAGCATGGTTTGTTTTGATGTGCATATAAGCACGGCTCTATGGACAAAGTTTTTAATTATTGCTTCCGTGTGGCCCCTTTACTCTGTTAAGTTACGTCCGTTTTGATTAGAGGCCGTAGGTAATTACAGGATTACCGGCCGGTTATGCCCTTAACCCATAGGGGCGGGTTCGGGTCATGACAGTTGGGTCTCTTGAAATATTTTTTTGTAGAGCTCTTGTTGTCGGTGGGCGAGGCTGCTGCTAAAGTAGGTTCAGTGCAGGAGGCTCTCGCTAAAGAATGGTTTGAGAAGAGCCAGATGTAGTGATGTTCTCTGGTGCACCAAAAGTGAGATATGTTTTGATTTGAAAATTGGTGGTTTTATTTTCACTTTGTGACTTCTATTTTTATTTATTTATTTATCTTAAATGAAGAACCAAATAAAAGAAAAACAGGGAATAATAAGATTAATGATTTGTTCACCGAAATTGTTTAGCCTAAATTTGCCTGAATGAGTTTCTTTCTAGAAAGAGACTTGCACACGGGAGTTTCTTTTCGGAAAGAGACTCGTTCGGACGAATTTGGATTAAACAAATTCGGTGAATGTAGCGGTACTGTAATAACAATACACATATCAGATTGCTTGGTCTTAGGGTTCGTTTGGAATGTAAGTTGATTTTTTGATTTTTTGGCTATTTTAGCCTTGGTTAAAAAGTCTCTTTTGGGATATGTTTTTTAATTTTTTTTAACTTTTGTGAGGAAAAAGAAAATGAAATGATTATAAATTAGATGTGATATTTTGTTTTATTTGACTAAAATAATTTATTTTATCCTATATGACTATTTTAATCCAAATAATATTCCAAACAGAATCCTAGTAATCACATAACCCCGTAATATCAATTTTCAACAAAATTTATGGTAAATGATTGGATCGCAGTGGCCATCACAGTATATTCACACTCCTTTTTATTTTTTTGATAAGATCAGAACTTATTTCTCAGTTGCTTGTTTGCCATTCTATATCCACATTGGAGATTAGACACCACAAGTTCACTCTTACAAAATGGTTATATAGGATATATATATATATATATCCACAATGATGTTATTTTTAAAATTAGCAATGTTATATCAATCATAATATTTATTATTTAAAAATAAAGTATTTATTATTATGATTTACTATAATTCATTTGTACAGTATATATATATATTTATATATATGTCCAACAGTAAGCTCTCTCTCTCTCTCTCCCTCTCTCAACTGGGGTTTTTTGAGCTAATCAATGACATGCTCAACTGAGTTAAAACTAATGGAACTCGCATCACCTCATGGACACCAAGCTCTGTGCTACGCCAATCCTTCTTCGAACAACTACTACACAAAATCCAATACTTCTTACCATGGTTGCTTCAACGTAGCAATCAGCATAGCTAACCATTCTAAATCCATCTTCCCAACACAAATTCACTTGCCTCTCCACAGACCCAATCACCACCTACCGCCACCGCCACCGCCACCGCCACTGCCACCACCCAAAAAGTGGAAGAGCACCACCACCACCACCACCACAACGTCGGACGTTTTGCGTTTGATGGATGGACTTGGCCTTCCCATA
The DNA here is from genome assembly GCA_022316695.1 of Camellia oleifera. Classification (NCBI taxonomy): domain Eukaryota; kingdom Viridiplantae; phylum Streptophyta; class Magnoliopsida; order Ericales; family Theaceae; genus Camellia; species Camellia oleifera. The sequence continues at coordinate 110,327,160 of CM039318.1, forward strand.
CCCATAGACATCTACACATCTCTCCTCAAAGAATGCATCACCACCCGGGACCCCGCCGGAGCTCTTGATTTGATTGCCCACATCAACCGGAGCGGCCTCCGACCTGGGTTGCTGTTCTTTAACCGAATCCTGTTGATGTATGTCTCGTGCGGGCTCGTCGACAATGCCCGCCATGTGTTTGACAAAATGCCCGCGAAGGATTGTAATTCTTGGGCGGCAATGATTGCCGGTTACATGGACAATGATAACTACGAAGAAGTGATCAATTTGTTCGTAGAAATGCGATGCAGTCTCCGATACCATCAAATCAATGTTGACATGCTTGGTTTCCCCGAATCTTGGATCATTGTGTGCATTTTAAAGGCGTGTGTTCAGACAATGAATTTGGGACTTGGGAGACAAATTCATGGGTGGTTATCGAAGATTGGTTATTCCCAGGACTTGTTTTTAAGTAGCTCATTGATTAACTTGTATGGGAAATTCGGATGTCTTGAGGGGGTGGACTCGGTTTTCAATCATATGGCTTGTCGGAACACTGTGGTTTGGACGGCTAAAATTGTTAATAAATGTAGACGAGAGCAATATGATGAGGTTCTTAATGTGTTTAAGGAGATGGGAAGGGAAGGAGTGAAGAAGAACGGTTTCACGTTTTCTAGTGTTCTGAGAGCGTGTGGGAAGATGAAGGATGATGGGCTTTGTGGCCGGCAGGTGCATGCCAATGCAATCAAACTAGGATTGGAATCCAATGATTTCGTGCAGTGTGGGTTGGTTGACATGTATGCAAAATGTGGCTTACTAAAGCACGCAAGAGTGGTGTTTGAGATGGATGGAGAGGAGAGAAATGCTGCGTGTTGGAATGCCATGCTCATGGGTTACATACAGCACGGATGTTGCATTGAGGCCATCAAGATTGTTTACGCGATGAAATCATCTGGCTTGCAACCTCAGGAATCATTGCTCAATGAAGTCAGGTGTACTTGTGGGAGTGGATTTCTTGAGAACTAGAAAGATGGTACTGTGTACATGAATCGATTAATGCCTCGTTACTTGCATATAGTTGTCATCTTTGTATATCAATTCGACAAAGTATAGAGAGGATAGAACTTTTTTCCCTGCTAGTACCAAACTTTTGTGTTTCAGGACAGACTTCAAGACATCATGAGCACACAAATACATTGACATTTCATGTTCCCATTTCGCAGTTTGATTTCTGGTCTGGAGTTGGGAAACACCGATGGATCACTATTTGTGTGTTTGGCTAAGCACGGAAATTATTCAATAGTAACACTGGCTTGTGTGAAGCTACAGAAATGTTCAGGTCGGCTCCATCCATTCTGTGAATGCACTTTCTACCCAAGATTATCGTTATCCCTTGTGTGACATATATAGCTGCTGGTGTGTATTTGCACTAGCTGTATTTGAAATTACATTTTTTCACTTTAAAGAACTTATAATTCAACTCTTTGTAATTAAAATATTCATTCTCTAATAATATTTATCTCTTTTAACAAAAGCTATTCTTTCAGGGTAGACAAATACTTGTTGATCGTGTGGAGAGATTGCGAAGGAGTTGCCAATGCCAGTCTTTAGAAGTTGTAATCTCATGCATTCACGAGATCATATTGCTTTTAAGTCAGTACCATTTCATGTTATGCAAACTTTTGAATCACTCGCCATCATGAAATTTGTCATTAGAGTTATCTATGCAATCTAGTGTTTGTACATTTTCTTTTGATCACCTGTGCACAAGGAGCATCTGTTTGGAGCCAGTTGTTTTCCAGCATTTTTAATATATATATATTTTAAATAAAATGTAAGAGACATAGCTTTTGTATTAACACCTGTAAGGGACATACAAAACATAAGCTATGATGAATAATATTCCATTTAGATCAAACAGATTATCAGAGAGGAATTGATACCCCAAATATTTGTTCAATCCTCAACCTTTGGTACAGAAGGCTTGGAGAAAATGTGCCCTTCTTGGTATTGAATCTTGTTGAACGATGAGTCTCTCTCAATTAGCAGATCGGTGGGCTGTGAATCGTGAGGTACGATCACCATAGCTGCCTGTTTTTCCCTATAGGATGCCCAAGTGACCAAATAAAGCCCCGCCACGATAAAAAATCCCCCTACAATGCTGTTTCCACGTGTAAATTAGACAAAGGGTGAGTTAGTCCAAAGGGCCAGATTATTTCTTGACAATAGTTGCAACTATTTCATTGTAGAACATCGATGTGAGAAAATATATTTTTGATTAGAGACGACAAAATATAAATCCAAGCAAAGTAGACAGAAGAATTGAAGTGGTATAAATGGAGCCAAAGTTTTGAGAGCAAACCTTCCCAAATAAATGGGGCTTCCGAGGAAAATCCTTGAGAGGACGGCAGATGCAAAAGGTTGAAGTGGATTATAAAGAGCAACCAAAGCAGGTCCCAGGATCTTATTGGACCATGTCGAGAGTCCATAGTTAAAGGCAGATGCAACAATTCCCTAAAGAAAATACGCAAACAATACGCTTTAAATCTTTTATCTAATATTTCCTTTCAACATGATTCAATGCTCAATCAACTGAAAATTATCTGAAACTGTTTAGTCCAGTAAAAATTGCAGGACAAAAAGTCACTGAAAAAATTAGGAAATACACACATCCACTGGAACCCATTATTAGTAAACAAGCCAGAATCAGGTGGAATGAGAATCAAGTGCCCAACCCACACTTCTACCAACCACACAGGCCCTAAGTAAGGTTCTTTGAGTTTTGGCTGGCCTAAAGGTTAAACAGACAGCTTAGGCTCCATTTGATTAGAAAGAAATAAATGATGGAAAGTGAAAATGGTAGAAAGTGAAGTTAAAAAAATAAAAAATAAAAAGGAAAGGAAAATAAAATATATTTTCTTTTATAAATTTGATTAAGATAAAAATTTTACAAGAAAATAGGAATTCCAATCACAACAAACTACTTTTATGACAAATTTAACTTTTCTTGTATTTTCATGTGTTTTTTGCTAGAAACTAGAAACTTAGTTACCATGTTATTATGAATTATATAAGAAAATTAACTTTATTGTAACTTTCACCATTTTCATGCTAAACAAACTTAGAATTTTTTTTTTTTTTTTTTTTTTTTTCACTTTCTACCGTTTTCATCCTAACCAAACTGAGCCAAGAGAATCAGTTTGGTAGGTTTGCTATAGTAAGTTCAGTGTAGTTTCTTTCACTTGATTATATTGCTATTTTTCATAAAATTGACCTCCAAAAAAATGATAAACAAGCCACAACACAACCTCTCAGTGTTGGACAAAATCATAACCATAAAATAACCCAGTAATAAAATTGTTTAGCAGAGCTGCTAACTGAAGGTAAACATAACATTTATCGTAAAGATACAGTCCTATCTAAAAAAAGGAAGAAAGAAAGAAAGGACAGACAGAGAGATACTTACAGCATAGAGTACAGCTAAAATCTCAGACTGGGTCAAATTCCAGTCTGTTGACTCATTGGTCATAAACAATGCTGTCACTAACATAAGTACAGCACCAAAGAAGTATGAATATGCTGTTACTGATAGGCTCGCTGGATACTTTGCAAGAACTGGAGCCTGAAATTATTTGACAGCAATAGGTTAAACCCCACAACAATAAACCTCAGCTCTAAGCTAATCAATCCCACATATAAGTACTACAATATTCGTCACTCCCCAAAATTCAAGAAGCAATTATGATTTCCCACATATAACTCCAACATATTCATTCATCATTCTCCAAAATTGAAGAAGCAAGTATGATTTCCCATAGAAAAAGAAGTTTCTTAATCACATTTACTAGCAATAATCACATAAATACTACATAATATCCAGATTATGGAAAATTTCAGTTGCAATAAAATATTACAAGTTTGAGCCGTCTATTGTTCAGAAAGCACAATTAAAGAAATGAATGCAATAAAGATGAATTTAAGATGCAAACAAAAATATTAAAATAAGGGTTCATAGATAAAACTGGAAAATAATTTGCTATAAGCACACATACACATTTAAAAGAATTGTGCCAGCTGCATCTTCAGGAATACTCGGGTGAGTGGACAAAAAGAATTTGAAAACCTTACACCAAAAACTAATGCCAAACAAACCAAATAGAAAAGCATTAGAAAGCTGACAAATTGGCAAAAGATAATTCTACCTATTTGTTTCTTATTTACATCAAGCTATAGCAGCTCATATCTAAAACCATGAAACAGCAAGGAAGTATCTATGAGCATGTAAGACTACATTTTGTTAGGAAAGACTCAAGAGGTGTACGCTAAGAAAAAGACAAGTGAAGATGAAAGAGGACAGGCGAATCAGCGAGGAGAGAAAGTTGGGGTTGGACAATATTGCCTTTATGAGATATGAAATTGGAGACAGATTTCCAGTGCACTGTGGACAATATTGCCTTTAGCATATTTTATTGTTCAAATAGTCTTACTTTTGTACTATGGGTGTTGCCCATTTGGCACCTTCTTTAATCTAAATTTGGTTTTGAAAAGGAACATGTTATTCAAAGGTGGCATAAACATCAAGCAAAATGGAAGGAGCTCATTGAAGTCGACCAGAGTGCTAGTTTTTTCGAGGAAACTCCTTTTTTGACTCATTCACATAATTGACCACACTCAAAATTTTATCGCAAGATGAACCACATTTTTTCTCATGCTAGAAGTTGTATGAAACAATGGCATATTCAGCGAACAACAAGTCTACCTAGAGCTTTTTCAAATTATATGAAATTTCGTATCCATTTTCAATTTACCTTACCATTTTCATCAATGTAATATAATAGACACTCAAAATCTATAAAATGAGATAAATTATCAAATACCTGAATGGCTATATAAGCTGCCATGCACACACAGTTCCCTATTAAGCACAACACACCTAGGTGCCACTGATCAAGCCCAAACTTCAAAAAACTAGACATCAACCATACAGCAGGTTCAGGTTGACCCTTGATAATTATTTCACTATTTGCTGCAAATTCTGACTCCGTATACCCAATCAAGGACGGACCTCGAAACAAAACCATCAATAAGGCACCAAAAACACAAACGAGTGTACCTCCAACCTTTGCCTGACCTTCAGTTCTGAGCAAATTCACTGTTTCTGTACTGCATGAACAAGATTTGCAAATCATATTGAAGAAGCAATAGCAATGTAAGAAATTAGTTAACAAAAATATACATACCATATAGACGAATATGTGCATATATGTGTACATATATAGAAAGATAGAAGATAGAAGCAAGGATCACATAATTCAGGCAAGAATAGGAAGTGATCAAACTAACCCCATCATAACAGCCAATATGAACGTAAAGACAGGGATAGCAGGTTGTATGGCTGCAGCATATGTTGGATTTGTGTAACTAAGACCGAGAAGAAACAATAGCTGGTTGCCGAATACCCTATTTCAATATTAAAAAGTGAGACATAACCGCACAGATTGATTAGTATTATGTTAATTCTATCAGACCCTTAATATATAGTATCTAGCAAACTCTACCTAAGAAGTTGAGGAGATTTTTTTAACTTACCCAGTTAATCCAAGCAAGAAGAATGACATGAGGAGTTCTTTAGTCATAGGTGGTCTAACTCTTCTGCAAGCATGAAACAAGAAACTGTTGAACAAGCTGTACTGTATATATTCATTCATTAAATATAATATAAAAGAACGAATAAGTTGTTGGGTTCATCTCTACAACTGAATATACAGATAAACAAAGAACTGCAGTGTATAGCTGATATCCAAAAATGTTGGTTAAGCAGCCATATTAATTGCATGTCAATAACAGGAAAACCATACAAGCTTTAGAGTAACACTGTAGCCAGGAAATAAATAAAAAACATGAACCCAATTCACCTCTGCGTGTATGTTTGTCAATCGGATTAAGATAATGGCAAGCAGAATAGTACTGAAAACTGAACTACAAACAAAGAATTCCCTCAGAAATTTTAGATTCAAGTGTGTTGAAGTTTGTGACCTGGACAATCCAACATGATATACTGTAGACAACAGATTCTGTGTTCGAACATCATCACCTATCTAATAACTAAAATAGGCACATGTATGTGAGAATAAAAGGAGAAACACTATTTATCATTGATGAAATAAACACTTAAATTCACATGCGTGTAGTACATGTTTTGGTGAACTATTTCGGAATTCAAAATATAAATAATGAAATCATCTATCTCTCTACGGTTAACAATTGGGGATTCAGCATTAAAATTTCCTCATGTACAAGGAAATGAAATCTCAACAAACAAATTTCTTTATCAGAACATCACCAATAAGCTATGAATCTAAATCCATCACCAAATCCTTTCAGTAGCCACACCCTAGGGTATGGTGAGGGGGAGGTCCAATGTTCGAGCTGATGGAGTAGCGTACTAATGCTATCTTTGTTCCCAAAAAAAAAAAAAATCCATTCACAAATCCAAAGAACGCCTGAATTTGTACTTGTTCCACAAAATACTGTTTCATAGTGTGGGGATATATTTCTGAGTATCAACACGTGGCAAGGTGATTCCGACGTGTCATCCGAGGAGCTACGTGTCACAGTAAAGTTTTGCCAAGGTATTCTAGTAATTGCCGAGGTTATCTCCGAAGACATCCTAATTCGGATAAAGGCCTCCGACCTCGGCTTAACGTGCAAAGGCCGAGTTACCCGCGGAAGAGTAAGCCGAGGTTGATATTATAAAATATTATCTTGGTTAGGTGGATGTCCAGCCTAGTGGAGAAGGCCATGAGGCCACTATCTCACCATCAAGCTAGCCTTGAGGCCATGTGAAATAGCCACAAGGCCACTAGCAGTCGTGGGAAGGAATCAACAGCTTTTGCCTGGAAAGCTGCTAAAAGTGCACTAGTGGGCTGGCAAGCCAGCTCAAAAGCTGGTAACCACTCCATCTCTATTCCGGTGTATATATAGAGATGGAGGAAAACAAACAGGGGGATGGACATTCGGGCATCGACATTCGGACTGGACTGAACAAATACACTGAGAGACAACAAATTAATTGTAACACTTACAATTATATACTCAGAGAGTGAGGAAGTTACTGAGAGTGAGTTGTAATTCTTGTTACTGTTCATAGTGAAACACCTCGGCCTTCCGTGGACGTAGGCAATTATTGCCGAACCACGTTAAATCCTTCTTGTCTTTGTGTTATTATTTGTGCCATCTATTCTGCCTGTGTTTTTACCGCTGAATCACTAAGATAGGCAGTGTGATCGGAAATTCACCCACACAATTTCGCGCCGTCTGTGGGAATGAAAGACGAATAGATGGCCACTAACGCACAAAACGAGAAGGTCAGGGGCAACACTCCCGCTGAGAGTAACAGGCCTATTGACCTTGACATCGAAGGAAACAACCACAATGACAAAGACCGTGGCCAGGGGCACGGGGGAAAGAACGTCATCCAGGAAGATGACACATCAAAGAAGACGGACCACGGCAGCTACTACAAGGAGGATAACCTCCAGATATGGAGGGATAGGTGCATACGAAGAGATGAGGAACTCAAGGACTTGGCAAACAAGTTGGCAGACCTCCAATCGGTCGTCAACTTCATGATGCAAAGCAAGGTCATGCAGCCACCATACCCACTGCAGGATACTCCAGTTCCAGCAGTAAGAGCTCGGAATGAAGGAAGGACAACAACTCCTGAAGCACCACAACGATCCAGGAACAAGGAGCATTCCCACCCGTGCTCCGAGGAGGTCGGTAAGTCAAAGAGGACGTATAATACAAAGGATCAGGAACCAAGAGAACATCGGCACGTACAAAAGCAGGTTCTCTGCTTCGATACAACCCATGGAGAGAGATCAAAACGGGCGTACCACGAGGCCGAGAGTAGCGTGCCAAAGGGACTCAAATCAAAAGATAGCCGAGCTCTGGGGAGGAGCAAAGAAGACTTGAGAAATTATCTCAAGAGGAGAGAACAGAACGCCGAAGCCGAGGTGACCTCACTCGTCAAGCCGAGGACACCATTCTCGGTAGAACTGGACAAATTTGAAGCTCCAAAAAGATTCAGCATGCCGAGGTTCCAAATCTATGACGGTAAGTCAGACCCTAACTTCCATGTTGGGTTATTTTTAAACTCAATGGCATTATACAGTGGAAATGAGCCTTTGCTCTGCAAAGTATTTCCTTCGTCCTTTGGAGAAATTGCATCCGATTGGTTCCACAAGTTACCAAAAGGAAGTGTGAAGACGTGGGAAGGCCTGGCCGAGATGTTTGTGGCCAGGTTCGTGACAAACAAGCTACAGCCATTGAGAGTGGACGCATTAATGGCTTTGAAAATCAGTAAGGATGAAGGCCTTAGGGCCTACGCAAAAAGATACTACGAGGTGTTCAACCGAATACCTGAATGCAATCAGGAGGTAGCGGTCGTGTCTTTCAAGAACGGCCTGAAAGAAGACTGTTCACTACGGAAATCTTTGGCAAAGACATTGCCAAAGAACATGGAGGAACTCATGGCAAGGATTGAAAAATATGCCAGAGCCGAAGAGGATACATCGGCACTAAAGCAGGTCAAACAGGAGCAGGGGAACGGCTCGCCGAAGCGAAGCCGAAGTAACAACGGATTCAGCAAGGCAGAGGTAGAGCTGAGGGCTAAACAAGCAGTGACAACTGTGTTCCGAATTCCAATTCAAAAGGTCCTAGGAAAGATTCGGAGCTAGCCCTATTTCAGAACCCCGGCAAGGCAACCCGGGGAGTTTATGGGAAGAAACGCGGACAGACATTGCTCATATCACAATGAAAACGGCCATACAACACAAGGTTGCAGAGCCCTCAAAGCACACTTGGAAGATCTGGTGAGGCAGGGTCACCTGAGAGACCTTATCGATGAAACCAGAACGAGAGAAGAACAGGCCGGACTGCCTCAGGCCGAAACAGCCCCGCCACCGCCGCAACCCCGGGCAGAAAGACCTCGGGTAGTGAATGTGATTCACTCCAAGGTAAATGAAAACGACGTTCGGGGAGAAACCCAAAGAGTAAAGCACTTGCAGTACGTGAACCAGGTCGGACTGAAAAGACCTCGGCCAGAGGATTGCCAAGGTCAGATGATAACTTTCACCGAGGCCGACCTAGAAATGGTCCAGCACCCACATAATGATGCCTTGGTAGTATCCCTCCAGGTTGGGGAATGCCAAGTAAAACGCATCCTGATAGATCCAGGCAGCTCTTGTGACATCATGTACGTTAGATGTTACAAGGAGCTGGGCCTTCACCCCGACGACTTGGAGCAGTCGGCTGGCCCGATGGTCGGCTTCAATGGAACGCCGACATGGCCTCTGGACGCAACAAGCTTGGAAGTACAAGCAGGCACCAAGAAGATCACGACTGAGTTCATAGTGATTGATACACCCTCACCGTACAACATCATCATGGGCAGGCCGTGGTTGCATGCAATGGGGGCAGTACCTTCAACATTGCACCAATTACTGTGGTTCCCAACAGAGCACGGGATTGAAGAAATCAGAGGAGATCAACTGCAGGCGAAGAATTGCTCCATGGCAGCAATGAAGGCTACCTGCAATGTTCGGGAACCAGAAAAAGCCGAGATTGAAGATGAGGACATGGAAGTCCTAGAGGATGTCGGCAAGGAGCCAGCCGAGAAGAGTGAGGAATCACTGAAGAAAATTTTCGTCCAGGAGGGCGATGAGGAGCGCTTTTTTCTTCTCGGCTCAGGCTTAGCCGAAGAAGAGGAAAAAGAACTGGAAGCATTTTTGAGAAGAAACATAGAAGTGTTCGCTTGGACACCTTATGAAATGCCTGGCATTGACCCCGAGGTCACATGCCACAGATTGAGCGTTGACAGGTCGGCTAAACCTGTGATACAGCGGGCTAGAAGACCGACGTTGGTATACGTCGAAGCTGTGGAGGAAGAAGTCGACAAACTCCTAGAAGCCAGGGCCATCAGAGAGGTCAACTATCCAACATGGCTATCAAACACCGTGGTGGTAAATAAGAAGAACGGAAAATGGAGGGTTTGCGTTGACTTTACAAGCCTAAATAAAGCCTGTCCCAAAGACAGCTTCCCTCTGCCAAAGATTGACCAGCTGGTAGATGCTACTTCGGGACACGGAAGGATGAGCTTCCTAGACGCTTACAGGGGGTATCACCAGATAGCCATGTACCCCCCAGATGAGGAGAAGACAGCGTTCATCACACCAAAGGGCCTATACTGTTACAGGGTGATGCCTTTTGGACTAAAGAATGCAGGAGCAACTTACCAAAGGCTGGTGACCAAAATGTTCAAACACCAGATAGGCCGAACAGTGGAAGTATACATCGACGACATGGTCGTAAAGACCAAAGAGCCAGAAAATCATCTCGCCGACTTGGCCGAGGTATTTAACATACTGAAAACATATCGGCTCCGACTCAACGCATCAAAGTGCGCGTTTGGGGTTGGATCTGGTAAGTTTCTGGGGTACTTGGTAACAAGGAAGGGAATAGAGGCCAGCCCAGATCAAATCAGGGCCATTCTAGATCTGCAGAGTCCAACCTCGGCAAAACAGGTGCAAATGCTCACTGGCAGGGCCGCAGCATTAAACAGATTCATAAGCCGAAGTTCAGACAAATGTAAACCCTTCTTCAACTTGGTAAAAAAGACTGCAGACTTCTTATGGACCGAAGAATGTGAGGCCGCTTTGGCCGATCTAAAAAAGTACATGATCACGGCTCCAGTCCTCTCGACACCTGAGCCCGGGGAAGAGTTATTTTTGTACTTAGCCGTATCAGAACACGCGGTAAGCGCAGTACTAATCCGAGAAGAAAAGGGAGAGCAGAAGGTTGTCTATTATGTAAGTAAAACCTTAGCTAATGCTGAAACAAGGTACTTACCACTGGAGAAGTTAATGTTGGCCTTAGTGATGGCCTCGAGGAAGTTGAACCACTACTTCCAAGCACACAAGATTTTGATACTAACAGAGCACCCATTAAAATCTCTGTTACAACAAGGAGACTTGACAGGAAGAATTGCAAAATGGGCAGTGGCCTTGGGCCAGTATGACCTGGAATTCAGACCCAGAACAGCAATCAAGGGCCAAGTTTTGGCTGACTTTGTGGCAGAGTTGACCCCGGAATCCATCGAACGTCGGCATCCTTTGAGCCGAGATGAAAGAGGTCCAAGCAAGCAAGAAGAAACCCAGCCGACAACAAAGGAGCAAAGGTAGGAGAGGCTCAGACCTTGCAGCATCTACATCGGCGACTCATTCAGACTCTTTGTCGATGGAAGTTCAAACCGGCGAGGAGCGGGGGCAGGAGTACTGCTGATATCCCCAGATGGAGAAATAATAGAACAGTCCATCCGTTTGGGGTTCAAGGCCTCAAACAATGAAGCTGAATACGAAGCATTGATTGCAGGACTCAAATTAGCAACAGCAGCCGAAGCAGATGAGGTAATAGTTTTTTGTGATTCACAATTAATTGTTAACCAATCAACAGGAGAATTTGCAGCCAGAGATGAGAGGATGTCGGCATATGCGAAAGAGGTGATCAGACTAGCCGAGCTATTTCAGAACTGCCGACTTTTACAAGTTAGCCGAGATGATAACAGCCACGCCGATGCGTTGGCCAACATGGCGAGTTCAATGCAGACTGGGAAGACGAGGACAATTATGATAGATTACATGTCGGGACCGAGCATAGAACCATGGCACGCAAAGCAAGAGGCAATGTGTGTGGACATGGGGCCGAGCTGGATGGATGCAATTGTTGCATTCCTGAAAGAGGGAAAATTGCCAGAAGATCGCAAGGAGGCACACAAAGTCAGACTAAAGTCGGCCAGATTCAGCCTGACTGCAGAAGGACATCTCTACAGAAGGTCCTTCACTGGACCCCTCCTAAGGTACGTACACCCTTTACAAGTTGAAGATTTTTTGTATGAAATTCATGAAGGGATTTGTGGAAGCCACACTGGGGGCAGATCATTAGCCCATAGGGCCATTACCCAAGGGTATTGGTGGCCATACATGCAAAAAGATGCCGAAGCATATGTGAAGAAGTGCGAACCCTGTCAACGGTTTGCACCTTTGATTCATCAGCCGGTAGCCGACCTGAATCCAATATCTAGCCCTTGGCCGTTTGCCCAATGGGGCATGGATCTGGTCGGACAGCTTCCCCAAGCAACTGGGCAGAGAAAATACTTGCTGGTGGCAACGGATTACTTCACAAAGTGGATAGAGGCAGAACCTCTTGCTAAAATCCGAGATGTGGACGTCAAGAATTTCATATGGAAGAACATCATCACCAGATTCGGCATTCCCAGAGCCATTGTTGCCGACAACGGAACGCAGTTCGACAGCAAGCTCATCAAGAACTTCTGTGCAAAATTCAAGATCAAGAACTACTTTTCAACACCAAGTTTCTCCCAAAGTAATGGACAGGCAGAAGCTTCCAACAAAGTAATTATGGATGGAATCAAGAAGAGGTTGCAAGCAGCAAAAGGGAAGTGGGTGGACGAATTACCCGATGTGCTTTGGGCATATCGGACTACGCCGAGAAGATCAACTGGGGAATCCCCCTTTGCCATGGCCTATGGCACAGAAGCAGTCATTCCACTGGAGGTCGGCATCCCAGGGATCCGAACACAGGGTGTTGAAGATGGGACTAATGATATACTCTTAGCCCGAGATCTGGATCTTTTGGAAGAACGAAGAAAGAAGGCTGCAATTCAGCTTGCAGTATACCAGCAACAACTTGCCAGAGCATACAACAAGAAGGTCAACCCAAGAGATTTTCAAGTCGGCGACCTAGTCTTGAGAAAAGTGGTCGGCAACAAGAAAGATCCCAGAGAGGGCAAGCTCGGCCCAAACTGGGAAGGGCCTTACAGAATTACCTCGGTGCTAGGTAATGGAGCTTATCGGCTTGAGGACAACGAGGGCAAAGCACTGCCAAGACCCTGGAACACATGTAATCTGAAATTTTTCTATCATTAAGATGATCATTATTCTTGGCCGATGTCATCAGATGCTGGAAGACATGAACAATGAGAACCCAAGTGGAACTCAGGTTCACATTGGGGGCAGAGGAGCAGAGAAGATACAAAGCCTACCACTTATTGAAATTTGTAGCAATTTACAAGTTGGTCTGGCCGAATATAAAGCCTACCACTTGTTGAAATTTGTAGAAATTTACAAGTTGGTCTGGCCGAATACAAAGCCTACCACTTGTTGAAATTTGTAGCAATTTACAAGTTGGTCTGGCCGAATACAAAGTCTACCACTTGTTGAAATTTGTAGTAATTTACAAGTTGGTTTGACCGAATACAAAGCTTAGCTTCGCTTGTTGAAATTTGTAGCAATTTACAAGTTGAAGTTGAGCCGAGATGATTCCTTAGCTTCGCTTGTTGAAATTTGTAGCAATTTACAAGTTGAAGTTAAGCCGAGGTTATTACTATCATCGCTTGTTGAAATTTGTAGCAATTTACAAGTCGGGGTGAAGCATATAGCAATCCACATGGTGGTCAAGCCAAAGAAGACGTTCAAACACTTGTTGAAATTTACAAGTTGAAGTAAAGCCGACATCAATTTACAGGTTCAAATAAAAGTCGATATTATTGTTTAAACTCTTTTTGAAATTTGTAGCAATTTACAAGTAGATCATTGGTTAACACCTGTTATAACTTGAGTAAAGTTTATTGTTTGTATTAATCCTTGTTGAAATTTGTAGCAATTTACAAGTTGGTCAGGCCGATTAAAAAGGTTAGCTTCGCTTGTTGAAATTTGTAGCAATTTACAAGTTGAAGTTAAGCCGAGATGGTTCCTTGGCTTCACTTGTGGAAATTTGTAGCAATTTACAAGTTGGAGTCAAGCCGAGATATTTGTTTCTCTTCGCTTGTTGAAATTTGTAGCAATTTACAAGTCGAAGGGAAGCCGATGTTATGGCATACAGAATTATAGCAATCTGCTGGTTGGACATGCCAATGAAGATGTTCAAACACTTGTTGAAATTTGCAGCAATTTACAAGTTGAAGCTAAGTATATTGTTCAATCCTTGTTAAAATTTGTAGCAATTTACAAGTAGATTACTGTTTAACCCTTGATTATAATCTGAGAAAAGTTTGTTGTATATGATGGTCCTTGATTGAAATTTGCAGCAATTTACAAGTAGGTTGGACTGATATTACAGGTTGAAGTTTAGCCGACATGTTACCATCTGTTGAAATTTTGTAGCAATTTACAGGTTGAGGTAAAAGTTAAGATTATTGTTTAATACTTGATAAAACTTGAGTAAAGTTTACTGATTATCCTTGTTGAAATTTGTAGCAAATTGCAAGTAGGGCAAACTGAGATTTTTGTTTGAACACTCATTGAAACTTGAGGAAAGTTTGCAAAGTTAACATTGAATAGTATATGTTTTGTACTTGTTAAAATTTATGAAAAGATTGCAGGACAGTTCTTTGCCGATGTAAAATTTGCAGGTGTTATATCCGAGGTATGTGACCCCGAGAAGATTGCACAAAGAAGGAAGATAATGAAAATCATGCAAAATATTCTAAGTATAAAACCAAGCAGAGGCAATGAAGAAGAATTAAAGACTAAAACATCCAAAGAAAAGCAGTTATATACAGGGAAGGGCACTATGGCCTAGCAAAAATCAGTTGTTCACAAATTCCAGAAAAAGGCACGTCGGCCACAATAAGAAGGCTACATTGTTCAGAAAACAAAAGTACAAGAGATCAAAAAAAAAAAAAAAAAAAGAAGACAATCAGACTCCTTCAACTTGAGCAGATGGTTGGGCTGGAACCACCTCGGCGTCCTTTTGCTCCACAACCTCTGCGCCTTTTTCAGTCACGACCTCAGTTTCCTTGTCTGCTGCCACCTCGGCCACCTTGTCAGCTGCGATCTCGGCATCGATTTCGGCCAAAGTCTTCTCCACACTTCTATCAGCCAGAAGCAGATCAGATGATAGGTGAACTGGGCCAGTCTCCTTGGGCACCTTCTCAACCTCCTCATCCTCCTCTTGGGCTAGATCTATTACTTGATCACCCTGAGGAAGTGACTTGGTTTCAATGGCTTCCTTGGATTTCCTGACCAAGGCTTCAGTTTCAGCTTCATCTTCATCTCCAACTTCATCTTCAGCCTCGGCTTCAGAATCAGTGTCTTCAACCTGAGTAGAAGGTGGAGGAACAGGACAGGGAAGACGCATGGCTTTGGTCTTGCGCCAGGGCGAGTCGGCAGGAAGACCAAGCTCTTTGGCCAAGGCGTTCCAACCTAGGGTAAATCCCTTGTTGCAAGCCTGCTTGACCTGAAGCTCGTATTCTTCTGCGACGTCGGCCATATCCCGACCATAGCCCTTTGCATCGGCAGCTTTGAGGTCGGCTTCCTTGGTGGCCAAGGCTTCTTGCAGCTCCTTTTCTGCCTGGGCTGCTTTCTCCTCGGCTTCTTTTTGCTGAGACAAAGCAACATTTTTAATTGCTTCAGCAGCTTCGGCCTTCTCATCAGCCTCTTGTTTAGCTTGAGTTACTGCCTCAGCTTGGTCTTCCAGAGTCTTCATTTTATTTTTAAGACTCTTGTTTTGTTTTTGAAGGGCAGCAAACTCCTTCTTCATCTCTTTTAACTCCTCCCCTGTCTCAAAGGCTTGCACAGAGAAGGTGTGGGCGTGTTGGATGGCCTGAAAGAATATAAGGCAAAAGTTATTACAGAAAAATTTCGAAATTTTACAAGTATGAGAGACAGATTGTCAAATTCAGAGACTTACTTGGACTGAGCGCTGTAGCATGAGGGCGTAATTCTCATAGCCACTCATTTTGGCATTTCGCTCAAGGTCGCCCTCAAGGAGAACGGCAGTGCTGAGCGCCACGCCGATGTTGACGTCGGCGGCGCTCTCGTTGGCGTAGACCGGCCGGTTTTCAAGAGTAACTTTGGGCTCCCAGGGAACTTTGGGAACCCTGGACCCCGAAGTCGTGGCAGATGAAGACCTCGGCTTCTTCTGCTGAGTGGCCCCTGATGGCTGGGCTTCAGCAGGTCTTTTTGGGGGTGCCGAAATGGTCTTCTCGGCCAATTGAGAGATTGGCAGAGTATCCTCAACCTCGGCCTCAGCAGGTTTGGCCTTTGGTTGGGCCTTCTTGACTCTCTTTGGTTTCGGCGGAGGCACTTGTTGGGATGGTGCATCGTCCGCGTCGTCTGGAAGGTTGGCGAGGAGATCCCGCACGACTTTCTTTGGTCGTTCCATCTCGGCTGTTTTAACAAGTCTTCGTCGGCGTTTCTTTTCTGTCACTGGAGCCGAGGTTGAAGGCTGATTGGCTGGCTCAGATGTGGAGGCAGCCTGTTCTGTAGAAGCAGTTGATGGAGAGGCGCTCTTCTTCTTTTTCTTCGGAACGTCGGCCAATTTGGATGTGTATGATGGGATGAAATTTAGCAGCAATGGAGCTTTGCGCTTCTCGAGAGGAAGGTTCAGGAGCTTCTTCAAGCCTTTCCCAGGGTAGTAGGACTAGCGAAAGTCCTTGGGAGGCTGGCGAACGTTTGCAAAAAGAAACACAATATGAGAAACAGATAAAATTTCTTTTTGAAAGTTGAAGAAAAGCAACAGTTAAGCAGTTAATGATGGGCTCTTACCCTTGCCCTTCTTCACTGATCGTGGGAGAGGAAAGAGATGAACTTCTTCATCTGGGCCAAATTCCCAGTTTCCAGAAGCGATCAAGTAATCATCTCCAGCCCCTTTGTTGGAGTCTGGAAGGTCGGCTACTATTTTAAATGCAGTGGACCTCGGCTTGAGGTAGTAGACATAACCCTTTTCTTTAAGGTTCAAGGGACACATGGTATAGCAAAACTGGATGTCGGCAAGAGTGATCCTAACACTCTCCTGCCGAGCTAAGGCTATTATTCCGTTGAGTGTCCTATAGGCGTTAATGGAAAGTTGCATGGCGTTCAGGGTGTAGTAATGAAGGACCTCGCGGAAAAGGGGATCTAGAGGGAACCTAAGTCCACATTGGACGAAGGCTACTACAGGAAAAGGCATCTTATCTTCATCAGGCATGATGGAGTCGTTCTCCCCAGCTAGCCTGAGGTGAACGTCGGCAGGGATGGAGAATTCTTGCCTAAAATACTCTAGTTTGGATGGGGTGTTGACCCTATCTCTCCACACACCCATGGTTTAGATATAAAAGAGTGGGGTAACAGAAAGAAGGAGATCTACAGGGTTTTAAGGACCTCGGCTTAAACCTAGGTATAAATTATTTCAATTTTTCCTAAGGATTGATGGTTCTACAGCAAATCCCAAACCTAAATCTACGAAGAATGAGTATGAAAGGCAGAAATCTGGAAAACAAAAAAGCAAAAATGAAGTCTCAGAGTCAAGAACAGAAAGGGCGAAAGGCCAAGAACAAGAAATGAAACGGTGCAAATGTTCACGTGCCAAGTCAAGAAATGATTCACAAATTAAAAGACAAGTAGAACAGTAGAAGCAAGAAATACCAGAAACGATCAAAGAACTGAGAAGAGAAGGGAACGGTGGCTTACCAGAAAAGGTGAGGCTGGGATGAAGCTTCGCCGAGGTCAGATAATGGACGTAACAGCGGCAAGAGCTTCACAGAAATGGCAGATGAAGGCAGTTGCAGAGCTTCGAGCTTGGAGTAATGGCAGATTCAGTGGAGGAGAAGAGAGAGAGAAAGCAAAGAGATTCGAATGCAAAAGTGAAGGGGAGAAGAAAGAGGCGAATGTTTTGTCAAAATTTGAAAAGGCGGCAAAACAGCAATAATTACGCCTAGGGCAACGCAGGCGTCAGACGGCGCAGCAGAAAAAAAGACGGTTTGTGGGCGCGTCACCAGTACGGGCCAATAAGGATAAAACACGTCGTTGGATCAGTTGTAAAGCGGTGCATGACAGCTCATGCGCGTATGGGAGTTGATTTGAATTTGAAGAAGACATGTCGGCCTGAAGTAAATGATCTCGGCTAGAAGTTCTTAAGCCGAGGTACGAGAAAGAAAGTTCAAGGTAAGTTCCATCACCTCAGAATGCCGAGGTAATAGAACTTAGGGGGCAGTTGTGGGGATATATTTCTGAGTATCAACACGTGGCAAGGTGATTCCGACGTGTCATCCGAGGAGCTACGTGTCACAGTAAAGTTTTGCCAAGGTATTCTAGTAATTGCCGAGGTTATCTCCGAAGACATCCTAATTCGGATAAAGGCCTCCGACCTCGGCTTAACGTGCAAAGGCCGAGCTATCCACGGAAGAGTAAGCCGAGGTTGATATTATAAAATATTATCTTGGTTAGGTGGATGTCCAGCCTAGTGGAGAAGGCCATGAGGCCACTATCTCACCATCAAGCTAGCCTTGAGGCCATGTGAAATAGCCACAAGGCCACTAGCAGTCGTGGAAAGGAATCAACAGCTTTTGCCTGGAAAGCTGCTAAAAGTGCACTAGTGGGCTGGCAAGCCAGCTCAAAAGCTGGTAACCACTCCATCTCTATTCCGGTGTATATATAGAGATGGAGGAAAACAAACAGGGGGATGGACATTCGGGCATCGACATTCGGACTGGACTGAACAAATACACTGAGAGACAACAAATTAATTGTAACACTTACAATTATATACTCAAAGAGTGAGGAAGTTACTGAGAGTGAGTTGTAATTCTTGTTACTGTTCATAGTGAAACACCTCGGCCTCCCGTGGACGTAGGCAATTATTGCCGAACCACGTTAAATCCTTCTTGTCTTTGTGTTATTATCTGTGCCATCTATTCTACCTGTGTTTTTACCGCTGAATCACTAAGATAGGCAGTGTGATCGGAAATTCACCCACACACATAGATTTATGCAAAGGATACTGAGAGCGAGAGAGAGAGAGACTGACTTTTCGCGGAGGACGGCGAGGGCGAGGAGATCGCGAAAGACACAGAAGACGAGTAGCTGGTTGACCCCGACATTGAGAGCAACTTTGGTGATCACATGGATGGTACCCTCCGTAGCCCAGCTGCAACACCACCATTGCCGCGTGCGCCTTCCATGGTTCTCCTCCTCTGACATCCCTTGCCGCCATCACCTCATCCATCGATAATTCACACTTCTCTTTTCTCTGTGGGTGTTTGTGTTTGGGGAGTGGGTTTATACGTAGGTTATTATTGGTGAAAAAATTTTGGTGGTTGGGGAGTTAGTTGAGTTTTTTTTTTTTGTAGATAGATGTGATATTTATGAGAGAAAAAGTGAAATAATTATGGGATTTGAATTTATATTTTGTTTAGATTTGTTTTTTTGATTTTATAAAAATTTTGCTTTTTAGTGAAAAAAATCCAAAAAAAATTGTTGCCAAACACCGCCATATCTAAATCTAAATCTAAATCTAAACGGTTGTTTGGAATATTCTAAATAAGTGTACTTTTTGATTTTTTTATGAAATATAGATTGGATTTGAAGTGATGTGACTTAAATAAAATGACACGACTTAAATAAAATAATGACTTTTTGATTTTTTAACATTTTTTGAAGGTGCCAAACTTAGCCTAAATCTATATAGGCTATGTTTGGGAAAAAGGTTGTGTGGCTTTTTTTTTTTTTTTGCTGCTAAAATAGTCCTACAAAAAAAAAAAAACAAAAAAACAAAATAATTTTTTTAACATATTAAGACAAAACATCAACTCCAACTTATAATCATTATATTCTTTCTCAAAAAAAAAAAAAACCAAAAAGGTCAAAAAAAAATTAAAAGTCATTTCCAAATTAAGCTTTTTAGTCTCAGATTAAAATAGTAAAAAAAAATCAAAAAGTTAAAAAATCAACCCACTTTCCAAACAAAACCATATATATATATACATAAATTTAAATTTTCGTCCTGAAACGGGTCCCCAAACTTGGAACTCTAGACGGCTCTTTCAATTTATTATTATTTATTTGTTTAATGTGTTTTTGGTTTGGGGTGCGTTTTGATCTTGGATTTTAGCGAGAAGCATACAACTAAAAATAAATGTTAGTTGTGCCCATACAATTGAAATTCACATATAATCTTTGTTTCTGTTATTACTGTTTCTCTCATTAATATGCTTTGATTGAGCTTAATTCCTCAACTATTTTTAAAAATTATTTTTTCTTCTGCTTTTAATTTGGATAAATCACACTCAGGTCCTTTAAGATTAAAATTATATATATAATTAGTCCCTCAATTTTAACATAATATGTAATTTGTATTGCTAAGTCAAATTATTAAGAACTTAATTTTTATTTTTTGCTAAGATGTGATTTTTTATTCAAAAAATACTTATGATTATGATAATAAATACCAAACAATATATGAAATTAGAAAAGAATCCAGATCTATGGTGTAGGTTTAGGGGTTGTTTAGGATGATCTAAATAAGTGCACTTTTTAACTTTTTATAAAATATGGGTTGGGTTTAGATTGGATTTGAAGTGATGTGTTAGAAAAGTGATATGACTTAAATAAGATGATGTGACTTAAATAGGATAGTAACTTTTTGACTTTTTATCTTTTTTAAGACATGTCAAACTTGGCCTTAATCTTTTTGTTGTGGAGTTATTTCACAAATAATCTTCACCTTTGATTCAAAACTCTAAATAAATTCTGTTTTTTTTTTTTTTTTTTTTTCCTGAGTTGGTAGGTAAGCTCAACAATTAGTTTGTTTGGTTTTAGTTTTCTAAAAATTGAATTTTTTTATTTTTCGTATTTTTTTGTTTGTAGTGAATATTTTTAAAATTTTAAGCACATTTTTACTTTTTTAAATGTACCTTAGTTAGATATATCTAAAAAGTAAAATATTTTTAAAAAAATATTTTAAAAAATTAATAAATAAACAAAAATACGAAATTTTTGGTATTTAAAAAAATTCACGAAAATTATACTTTTTAAGTGTATTAATGTTAGATGTGTCTAAAAATTTTTTAAAAAAATTGTTCAAAATATTAAAAAAATCAATAAAAGAAAAAAATATAAAAAATAAAAAAGTAAAATTTTTTAAAAAGTATTTTCAAAAAACTGAAAACAAACATGGTGAATATTAACCGTATAAATCATGAGAACTACTTTAACATATATGTAATACTTGTAGATGAAATTAATGGCTCCGTTTGGAAAGATAGGTTGTGGGCTTTTTTGGCTATTTTAGTCATAAAAGACAAAATAGACTATTTTAGTCATAACAAACAAAACATCAAATCCAACCCATAATTATTACACTATTCTCTAAAAAAAAAAAAGTCAAAAAGCCAAAAAATCAAAAAGCCCTTTCCAAACTAAACTTTTTAACCCAGACTAAAATAGCCAAAAAAACTAAAAAGCCAACCCACTTCCCAAACCAATCCTAAAATGTTAAGACTAATACGGTGTAAAACAAAGATATTTAAGGAAAAAAATATATTTAAAGCAAAGAATGCTGGGCCATCTATAAAAAATAATAAATAATAATTGTAACACTATACTGTTGTTAAAAATAAAAATAAAAAAACAGTAGCAGTGGCCTAGTGGAGTCATTATGGCGTTGTGTCAAAACATGGGTATGGTGGGATGGTGGGTCTGATAATCACACTTACATTTGTGGTGGGTTTAGATGTAAGTTTCTCATTTTTATTTTATTTTATTTTTTTTAAATGTAATTTTAATTATTTGATAATACTTTGAGATACAGGTATTTTAAGATTTTTTTATAATTCATAATTAAAATTGTATTAAAAAATAGAGAGAAGAATTTGGAAATTGAAAAGGGTCAATTACACTTTAATTTCCCATACTAAAGGCATTTTTGTTAGTTTGTTTATATTTGTCTCAAATCTGTATTTGATTCTGTAAAAATCATTTGTGTTCATGGTAAAATTGTTTGAGTTGAGCTTCTTAGCATTCAAATTGTTCAAAATTTAGAGTAAGGTTAAAACAAAACCTAGGGAGGGATATGAAAGCTTCCATCAAGAGATTCTCAACGTTCTCCAATGACTTTATAATATTTTTTGGGTGAGCTTCAAAAATAATTTCACAGCATAGATCTGGATTTTTTATATATAAGAAGAGGAGTTTGAGAGTTTCTTTTCAATTTTGATAAAGCTTGTTTTCCCCCTTATATCCTTCATAGATTTTAAAATTTTTAACACCCACAATATCCTTCATAGATTTTAAAATTTTTAACACCCACAATGATCCCTTTTTTTTTTTCTCTTAATTCTTTTCCTTGACCGTTGTGGATGCTCTTGAGATCTGGTCACCGACGTTCACGATAGCAACAAAAACGATGGAGTTTGAGCAGTAACGACAGTAAAGATGATGGCTATGACATGTATGACTTTTAGCTTGAAGCACATCTTATTTATCCAAATCACACTTACAAGAAAATTGATGATTTTTTCAAGTCGTGACTATATTTTTACCATTTTTTATAATTTGTGTAGAATTTATTTGTTTGAGCCTTTTTAAGTTTTTTTTTTCTTTTTTCTTTTTTTGTAAGAGAGAGAGAGGGGGGAGGGGGACTGACCTTTCGTGAAAAAAGGCAAGAGGAGAGAGAATAGAAAACGCTAGGATGTCGCGGTAGGAGCAGAAGACTAATCGATTAACACCAACGTTGAGAGCTACTTTGGTGACCACATTGTATCCTGCTATTGAAAACTGTACTATTCCCATTGCTGCATGTGCTTTCCATATTCCTCCTCCGCCACTGCCTCCGCTTCCACCACTCTCCGGCGCCGCCATCACATGGTAGTTTATACACCCCTTTATTTCTCTCTCACTCTAAAATGTGTAACTACTCTCTATATTTGCATAAATAAGTTGAGCCATGATGCAGGGATGATGAATTTGGTTGTTTAGTATTTTAAAATTGAAATTTATTGTGATTTTAATGAAAAATAATATTGTATTATTGGGTACCGGCTTTCGATGTGCATGTTTAACATTTTATTATTGGTAGCCGTTCACATTCGACAACGGAAAAAAAGGGAGCCAATCAAAAGCTGTGAAGGTCGGATATGGGAGATTGTGTGCATTTGCTTGGTAGGTAGAGAATATTTTAAAAACAAAAATAAAAAACAAATGGAGAGTTAAAAATAATAAAGTGATGGGCCAGATTATACAAACAAGTCTTGTCAAACTAATCTACTTTTTTCATATTGCAGATAGAAAACAGAGGGATGAACCCCTTTTTTTTTTTTTTTGTTTCTAAGGGGGTGATTTTGTAATTTTGAGTTTTGATATGACTAATGCTATATAAACCTATAAATTTTACAGAACTGCTGCAGACTCCAGTGGGGTCGCACTTTCAGTGAGGTGGCGCGTTCTTACTGGTCGAAATTTAAAAAAAAATAAAATAAAATAAAATAATTTATTTTTACCCAATCACAACATGCCACCTCAGTGGGGGTCGACCCCAGTAAAGGTTCGAAGCATTTTTGTAAATTTTACAAACATCAATTATACTATTGTAGTAAGTACTATTTCAACTTCTAAAATATCATCATTGCATGATATACTCGTTAGTAAGAAAAATAAAAAATTTATAAGATTTATTAAATTTGCACAAGTGGGCTTTGGCCTATTGGCTTGCCCTCTAACCAGCCAAACCTAATTTTCTCAAGGCTTAAGGATTGTCATGTTTGGTTTGATTATCTAAAAAATTAAAAATTAGTTTTGTGCAAGAAATTTAAAAAAAAAATACCTATCATTTTTATATAATTTTATCTTATGGGAGACCAAAAATAATTTTTAAAAATTTTACATTATATTTTTTATATTTATTTTTATCAAACTAATTTTCATTCTTTCAAAAAAAAAATTATGAAATTTTTTTTTGTAGAAACGTAAACATTTTGGCCTATAGAACCAAACTCGATTAGTTTTTTTTGAATTGTTTAATTTTTAGGCTGGACTTGAAATTTAGGTTTCTAAATTCTAGCACACCTCGCCCATATATAATTTTTAATATTATTTATCTATATAAATATATATAAATTCTGAAACATAAAATTTTGGCCCATAGAACCAAACTAGATTAGTATTTTTTGGAGGTGTTTAATTTTTAGCCCACCTGGCCCATATATAATTTTTAATATTATTTATATATATATATCTGAAACATAAAATTTTGGCCTATAGAACCAAAACAGATTTTTTTTTTTTTTTTTTGGAGTTTTAATTTTTAGGCCGCACTTGAAATTTAGGTTTCTAAATTCTAGCCTACCTCACCCATATATAATTTTTGATTAAAAGCAATTGCTGGATTTGGAGGTTCTGCTTCCATAATTTTCTATTTTGGTCCAGAAACGGGTCCCCAACTTGGAATTCTAGACGGCTCTTTCAATTTATTATTACTATCATATCACCACTATGTATAAATTGTGTTTATAATTATATATATATATATATGAATTGTGATTTTTAAATATCTTTTTTTTTTTTTTTCAAATGTCTTCTTTTTTTTCTTTTTTATATTTTATTAAAATTTATCATTTTAATAATAATCATATGTGTTAGACTTTTCAAAGAATTAAATGCCTTTTTTTTATTATCATATTATATTAAAGTTTAATATTTTGATAATAATTATATGTGTTTAATTTTTCAAAATTTTTTTTTATGCTTGTTCTTAATGCATTAAAGTGTTATTATGAGAAATAATAATCATATGTGTTGTGACTTTTCAAAGAATTCATATGTGTTGGATTTCAAAGAATTTTTTTTATACTTGTTCTTAATGCATTAAAGTGTTATTATGAGGGTAAGACTTGGGGGTTGGGAAAAGTTAATAAATGCTAAGGTTTTTTTGTTTTTTTTAAATCAAAAAATCAGGAAATATATATTATATATTAAGCAAAAGGAGGTTTTTAATCCCAAGGCCGGTGGGAGTTTTAATATCCCAATCTAAATTTTCTAAATTTCTTATTAAAAAAAATAAAAATTAGCATTTATTGATTTGGTCAAAACCCCCTGATCAGCATTTATTAATTTTTTTCAATCCACATGTCTTTCCACATGCCTGCATTTATTGATTTGGTCAAAATTCCCTGATCAGCATTTAAAATCTCCTCATACAAATAATTATAGATACAATCCGTGTATATTTACTGCAGTACCCTTTTCAACTTCTTCCATACACTATGGTTAGTAATAAGATTGTTAAATTATTTTTATAAAAAATCTTTAAAAACATAATTTATATATTTAAAAAAATTTAAAACAAATATAAATATCTATAATTATCTCGTGCATAGTACGGGTGATAGGCTAGTTTAGATTGTAAGATTAAAACCCTCACAAAATTTGAAGTTAAAAATCTCATTTTACTTAATATATAGTGTAAATTTCTTTGTTTAATGTGTTTTTGGTTTGGGGTACGTTTTGATCTTGGATTTTAGCGGGAAGCATATAACTAAAAATAAATGTTGGTTGTGCGCACACAATTGGAATTTACATATAGGCCAAGTTTAGAAACTTGTAAAAAAGTTAAAAAGTTAAAAAATTATTCAAAAAGTTAATATTATTTATCAAAAATCAATAATTACGATTGCACAACTTTCAATTCGAATTTTTTCCTACAAATCAATTTTTATAATTTTTTATTACATATTTTTTCATAAAAAGTCAAAAAATTAACCCAAACATTCATATTTTCAACCTCAATTTTTTAGTCTAAAAAGACAAAAAATACACTTATTTAGGACACCCCAAACAACCCATAATCTTTGTTTCTGTTGTTACTGTTTCTCTCATTAATACGCTTTGATTGAGCTTAATTCCTCAAATATTTTTAAAAATTATTTTTTCTTCTGCTTTTAATTTGGATAAATCACACTCAGGTCCTTTAAGATTAAAAAAATATATAATTAGTCCCTCAATTTTAACATAATATGTAATTTGTTTTGTTAAGTCAAATTATTAAGAACTTAATTTTTATTTTTTGCTAAGATGTGATTTTTTATTCAAAAAATACTTATGATTATGATAATAAATACCAAACAATATATGAAATTAGAAAAAGGGAATCATAATTTGACCTAGAATCCAGATCTGTGGTGTAGGTTTAATCTTTTTGTTGTGGAGTCATTTCACAAATAAATCTTCACCTTTGATTCAAAACTCTAAATAAATTCTGTTTTTTTTTTTTTTTTTTTTTTTTTTTTTTTTTTTTTTTGAGTTGGGAGATAAGCTCAATCAATTAGTGTATTTGATTTTAGTTTTCTAAAAATTGAAATTTTTTTTTTTGTATTTTTTTGTTTGTAGTGAATATTTTTAAAATTTTAAGCATATTTTTGCTTTTTTTAGATGTATTTTGCTTAGATGTATCTAAAAAGTAATACAAAATTTTTGGTATTTAAAAAAATTCACAAAAATTATATTTTTTAAGTGTATTTATGTAGTGTCTAAATTTTTTTTAAAAAAAAATTGTTTAAAATATTAAAAAAATCAATAAAAACAAAAAAATATGAAAAATAAGAAATTAAAATTTTTTAAAAAGCATTTTCAAAAAAACTAAAAACAAACATGGTGAATATTAACCGTACAAATCATGAGAACTACTACATATACGTAATACTTGTAGATGAAATTAATATAACTGAAATGTAAAGACTAATACGGTGTAAAATACAGATATTTAAGGACTAAAAATATATTTAAAGCAAAGAATGCTGGGCCATCTATAAAAAATAAAAAATAATAATTGTAACAGTATACTGTTGTTAAAAATAAAAAATAAATAAATAAAAAAACAGTAGCAGTGGCCTAGTGGAGTCATTATGGCATCGTGTCAAAACATGGGTATGGTGGGATGGTGGGTCTGATAAACACACTTACATTTGTAGTGGGTCCAGATGTAAGTTTCTCATTTTTATTTTATTTTATTTTTTTTAAATGTAATTTTAATTATTTGATCATACTTTGAGATACAGGTATTTTAAGATTTTTGTATAATTCATAATTAAAATTGTATTAAAAAATACAGAAAAGAATTTGGAAATTGAAAAGGGTCAATTACACATTAATTCCCTATACTAAAGGCATTTTTGTTAGTTTGTTTATATTTGTCTCAAATCTGTATTTGATTCTGTAAAAATCATTTATGTTCATGGTAAAATTGTTTGAGTTGAGCTTCTTAGCATTCAAGTTGCTCAAAATTTAGAGTAAGGTTAAAGCAAAACCTAAGGAGGGATATGAAAGCTTCTATCTAGAGATTCTTAACGTTTTCCAATGACTTTATAATATTTTTTGGGTGAGCTTTAAAAATTATTTCACAGCATAGATCTGGATTTTTTATATATAAGAAGAGGGGTTTGAGAGTTTCTCTTCAATTCTGATAAAATTTGTTTTCCCTCTTATACCCTTCATAGATTTTAAAATTTTTAACACTCATAATGCTCCCCTCCTTTTTTCTTTTTTCTTTTTTCTCTTAACCCTTTTCCTTGACCGTTGTGGATGCTTTTGAGATCTGGTCACCGATGTTGACAATAGCAACAACAAAAACGATGGAGTTTGAGCAGCAACGACAGTAAAGATGATGACTATGACATGTATGACTTTTAGCTTAAAGCACATCTTATTTATCCAAATCACACTTACGAGAAAATTGATGATTTTTCCAAATCGTAACTATATTTTTACCCCTTTTTTTATAATTTGTGTAGAATTTATTTGTTTGAGCATTTTTAAGTTTTTTTTTTTTTCTTTTTTCTTTTTTGTAAGGGAGAGAGAGGGGGGAAGGGGACTGACCTTTTGTGAAAAAAGACAAGAGGAGAAAGAATAGAAAAAGCTAGGATGTCGCGGTAGGAGCAGAAGACTAATCAATTGACACCAGCGTTGAGAGCTACTTTTGTGACCACATTGTATTCTGCTATTGAAAATTGTACTATTCCCATTGCTACGTGTGCTTTGCATATTCCTCCTCCGCCACTGCCTTCGCTTCTACCACTCTCTGGCGCCGCCATCACACGGTGGTTTATACACCCCTTTATTTCTCTCTCACTCTAATATGTGTAACTACTCTTTATATTTGCATAAATTGAGTTGAGCCATGATGCAGGGGATGATGAATTTGATTGTTTAGTACTTTAAAATTGAAATTTATTGTGATTTTAATGAAAAATAATATTGTATTATTGAGTACCGGCTTTCGATGAGCATGTTTAACATTTTATTATTTGGTAGCCTTTCACATTCGACAATGGAAAAAAAGGGAGTGAATCAAAAGCTGTGAAGGTCGGATATGGGAGAGATTGTGTGCATTTGCTTGGTAGGTAGAGAATATTTTAAAAACAAATGGAGAGTTAAAAATAATAAAGTGATGGACTAGATTATACAAACAAGTCTTGTCAAACTAATCTACTTTTTTGATATTGCAGATAGAAAACAGAGGAAGGAACCCTTTTTTTTGTTTGTTTGTTTGATTCTAAGAGGGTGATTTTGTAATTTTGAGTTTTGATATGACTAATGCTATATAAACCTATAAATTTTACAAACATCAATTATACTATTGTAGTAAGTACTATTTCAAATTCTAAAATATCATTGCACGATATATTTGTTAAGAAAAATAAAAAATTTAAAAGATTTATTAATTTGTACAAGTGGGCTTTGGCCTATTGGCTTGCCCTCTAACCAGCCAAACCTAATTTTCTTAAGGCTTAAGGATTGTCTATGTTTGGTTTGATTATCTAAAAAATTAAAAATTAGTTTTGTAAAAGAAATTTTAAAAAAAATATTTATCATTTTTATATAATTTTATCTTATGGGAGACCAAAAATTATTTAAAAAAATTTTACATTATATTTTTTATGTTTATTTTTATCAAACTAATTTTTATTCTTTCAAAAAAAAATTTATGAAATTTTTTTTAGAAACGCAAACATTTTGGCCTATAGAACCAAACTCGATTAGTTTTTTTTTTTTTGAATTGTTTAATTTTTATGCTGGACTTGAAATTTAGGTTTCTAAATTCTAGCACACCTCGTCCATATATAATTTTTAATATTATTTATCTATATAAATTCTGCCTCCGTTGGGTTTTTGACTTTTTTTGACTATTTTAGTTTAGACTAAAAAACTTAGTTTGGGAAGGACTTTTTAGCTTTTTGACTTTTTTTGTGAGAGAATAGTGTAATGATTATGGGTTAGATGTGATGTTTTGTTTGTTGTGGCTAAAATAATCTATTTTGTCTTTTGTGTCTAAAATAACCCCAAATCTCTTTACCAAACAAAATAAAACATAAAATTTTGGCCAATAGAACCAAACTAGATTAGTATTTTTTGGAGGTGTTTAATTTTTAGGCTGGACTTGAAATTTAGGTTTCTAAATTCTAGCCCACCTCGCCCATATATAATTTTTAATATTATTTATATATATATATATAAATCTGAAACATAAAATTTTGGCCTTTAGAACCAAAATGGAAATTTTTTTTTTTTTTTTGGGAGTTTAATTTATAGGCCGCACTTGAAACTTAGGTTTCTAAATTCTAGCCCACCTCACCCATATATAATTTTTGATATTATTTATATATATAAAATTCTGAAACAAAAATTTTGGAAGCAAGATTTGTTTTGTTTTGTTTTGTTTTTTTGTTTTTTTTTTTTTTTTTGGAGTAGTTTAATTTTTAGGCTGCACCTAAAATTTAGGTTTCTAAATTCTAGCCCACCGTGCCCATATATAATTTTTAATATTATTTATCTATATAAATATATATATACACTCTTTCACTTATTCTTGTTTTTCATTTTTAAAAGGGTTGTATATAAAATTAAGTGCAATAAAAAAAAAACAATTAATTTAATCTTAACTTGTGTCTTAATGACACACACTTATAATAAGACCTTTTATCATTTCATAGTTGTTTGATGTAAAATTTCATGTATATACTATGTTGGTATGTATCTTTATATTATTATGAATGTAAAAAGCATTGAATTTTTTTAAAAATTTCCAACATTTTTTTTATGAGTTAACTGATTTTAAATCAAAATTTTCTTAAACTAGTTCTCTAAATTTTTCAAGACTGTGTTTGGTTAATAAATTTAGAGAGAGATTTGAAAAAGAAAAAGAAAAGGAAAAATACATATGAAATGTAGGTGAAACATAGTTATTTTAGATTCACATTTTACCTTTTTTTTAAAAAAAAAAATTTCTTTTCAAATCACTTTTTAAATTTATGAACCATTCATAGCTGCCTAAGGCTGTGTTTGGTTCATATATTTGGAAAAATAATTGAAAGAACAAAGAGAAAGAGAAAGAGAAAGAGAAAGAAAAAAAATAAAAATAAAAATAATATGAATGAAATATAACTTTATATCAACGAGGTGTAATTTTGTAAAGTTCACAAAATTGGGAATTTCATTTTCGTTTAGAAATGAGTTTGGAAGAATAATATAAGCCCAAAGTTGAGGTTGGGCTTTGTAGATATGAAGTCCCGTTAAATTGCAAAGCCGAGCGTGAGCTTTATATAAGATGCAGCTAAAACAATTAGGCTTCGTTTGGGACGAAGGATTAAGTTGGGTTTGGAGTTATTTTAATCACAAAAAGATAAAATAAGTTTTAATCTATAATCATTATATTCTTTTTCTTACAAAAAGTTGCGACAAAAAATCCTTCCCAAACGAGACAACTAGACTTTTTAACCCTATGCCAAAATAGTAAAGTCCAAAATGCTAAAACACCAACCTACTTCCCAAACAAAGCCTAAGGCTGTTTGTTTGAATTGGATATATGAGGCAACTCACTCTTTTAGTTTAAAAGTTAAAAAATAATTTTAAAAAAATTAAAAAAAATCAATAATCTATATCAAAAAAATTAAAGGTTTTCTTTTTCTCTATTTTTTGTATATTTTTTTTATAAAAAATTAAAAAATTATTTCAAATATATTAATTTTTTTACTTTATATTTTAATTAAAAAATCAAAAAATTATTAAAATAATTTATTCCATGCGAAGCCTCAGAGATTGAGGTCTTGTTTGTCATAACTTTAAAAAGTTAAAAAGTTAAAAAATCACTATCCTATTTAAATCACATCATTTTATTTAAGTCACATCATCTTTCTATCATATTATTTCAAATCTAAATCATACTCAAATTATATTTTATAAAAAATTAAAAAATATATTTATTTAAATCATGAAGATGAAAATTCAACACCATTTCCAACTCCATAGTCCAGACCCTATCGTTTTGGTCTGGGTTAGTGGAAGAATATTCAACATCGCAAAAATTCAAATCCCCTTTGTCTTCTGTCTAATCCTGCCTACATTTTACCTACTTTTTTTCTTTTTATTTTTAAACAAGCCAAAAAAAAAAAAAAAAAAACTCATATCAATCAATTGATAATAATCAAACTAACTGGGATTCAATTTTTTTAAGCTTACACACAAAGAGAGCCCAATCTCTGACCAAAAAACATAGAGCTTAATTAGCCACTTCACAAGTAGGGAAGTCTTCTTGCTCCCCCATAAAAATACAGAGTCAGAAGAACACCTTATATATATATATATATGCAGATAAGATATTGCTGAAAGATGATTGGTCCTTTAAACTCAGATTGTTTTGTTTGTGTATGAAATACCACCTAATCATATTCATATATATATATATATATATATTTTTATCACAAA
Source organism: Camellia oleifera (assembly GCA_022316695.1). Classification (NCBI taxonomy): domain Eukaryota; kingdom Viridiplantae; phylum Streptophyta; class Magnoliopsida; order Ericales; family Theaceae; genus Camellia; species Camellia oleifera. The sequence continues at coordinate 110,358,728 of CM039318.1, forward strand.
AAACTGCTTAATTTAAAGGAGTTTGGTCTTGTCTGTTGTATTCTTAAGATTTTGATTTTGATTTATTTCAACTATTTGATCACATATCGAGAAATTAACATGTTTTAAAACTAGCAGAAGAAAACGAATCGAAAAGCATGAGAGAGAGAGAGAGAGAGAGAGAGAGAGAGGGGGAGAGGGAGAGGGGCTGACCTTTCGCGAAAAAAGGCAAGAGGAGAGAGAATAGAGAGGGCAAGGATGTCACGGAAGACGCAGAAGACGAATTGATTGACGCCAACGTTGAGAGCTACTTTGGTAATGACATGGTATCCTCCATAGGAGACCTGCACCATTGTCATTGCTGTGTGTGCTTTCCATTTTCCTCCGCCTCCATTAATCTCCATCGCCGCCATCACGCTGCTCGTACTTACCCCTCTCTCTCTCTCTCTCTCTCTCTCTCTATATGTTTCTAAAACTGAGTGATGATGTAAGGGATGCTGAATTGATTTGGTTATGATAAGTGAGGCTGCTTTTATCCACAAGCTATTGGTTGGTGTTACACAGTATTCTAATTTGTATAGAGAGTTGGATTTATGATTATTATTTTTGTATTTTTATTAGATAATTAAAGAATATGAGGAGATATGAAAATTTGTGATTGGTTTGAAATATGACTGTGTAATATCCTAAAATCAACTAATAATTTTTTACTTTTATCATTCATTTTAGAAAAAATTACATTTCAATGAATTAGTGGCAAAAAATAATCATGGTTAAATGCATTCATATATTTGGTACAATTCTTCATTTTTCATGTGTCATAATTGTACTAAAAAAGATTTTTATTTGTAATATAATTATTTTGTAACTGTATTATCAATTTATAATTTTCTCTTCACTTTATTAGTTTTTTTTTTGTTTTTGTTTTTGCTTTTAATTCCATATTCAATCTTTCATTGAATGTTTCATCTTTAAATTTGATAAAAAAAATTGATGAAAACGGTACTTTAACCATTTCATCACATTGACATCAAATAAAATTTCATCAAATCAAGAGAGTTTTTATTTTTTTTATCAAATTTTGCAGGTGCTCATTAGTGGATGACCAGCTGAACTATCGGCTAGACAACCTATGTGTCAACTAAGTTTTGGAATGAATTAGAAATTTTGTAAAAAAATTTAATAAAAATTTATTCTAGGCCGTGGCGACTGATAGAATTGAAGAAAACTTACTTTTTACCGTTACAATATATCATATCAGATCAAATTTTTTATCAAATTTGATGAAGCAATGAAGATGCTCTAACAAGTCACTATTAAATTTACTTGATTTGAAGTCTAACGGATTGTTTGGAAAATGTTAGATTAACATACTTTTTGTTTTTTTGTGAAAAAATATTAAATATGAATTATGTTTGAAAAAATATGATAGAGATATTATATATGATTTAAATAAGATAATTATAATCTAAATTGAATAATATACTAAAATAACATGCACTATTTTAACACATACTGGCCCTGTTTGGTAGAGTTGTAGGAAAGTACTTATAGCTTATGCCTAAACAGTCTATAGCTTATAGCTTATAACTATGAACATAAGCTGATTTCTGACTTATAAATTAAGCATCTCCTGCCCCACTCAAAAAATAAGCTGATTTTTGACTTTCAAAAAGTTATAAGCTATAAGCTAAACTAAACGCATCAAAATAGCTTAAATTAAGTTAAAAATTGAAATAAGCAGCTTTTAAACTGCACCAAACATGCTACTAAACAAAACGTAAATAGTCATGAAAAAAGGTACTAAAGTGTCAATGTGAGATTTTGAATCCGAATTTATGACACACTAATGCTATTTTTGTCAAAAACATAAAATTTCTTTTAAATTATTTTTTTTTGTGGGCGGATAAGTTTATCTCAAATCTCTACTTATAAAATTACGGAGAAATGAGGAGAAGTTATCAAAAATATATGTATATGTATATATAACATTTGGCTCATTTGAATGAAATAGTTCATATTTTAACATGTAGTCCAAAAGCTATTCATTACTGTTTCGTCACTTGATCATAAAAAAAAAGTACTATGTTGTCACACATCGTTTTCGCGAGATGGGTCCCAAACTTTGCAAATGACGACAAATCTTACAATTTTGAGACGCATTAACTACTTATTAATTGACAAATGACAACCAAACAAACATGTGTCCCAATCTAAATAAATAAATAAACTTATGCCATCATTTTTAATTTTTTTATAATTAAATTTTAATTATTTTACAATCATTTGAAGAAAAAAAAATACTTTAGAGAATCCCTATATATAGAGTGGATGGTGGCTTTGAAGCTTGTAAAGTTCATTATTAATCACAATTTAAATTATTTATTTTATAAAACTTTATATATTAATTATTCATAAAATAATTAAATAAATTTAATATTTTTAACTATATAATTTCAATATACTTATTTTTTAAAAATAAACAAAAAAATACAAATTTTAAAATAAATTATATAATTATAAATATCATATCAATTAATTTTTTTCACCATAAAACACACAAAAATCTATGAAATAAATAGTTTGAACCCCACACACAAACAGCACCTCTAGAATAGAGGGTCCCGCCCTTAATTAATATCTTCTTCCTATGCATATAGCAGTATTCTTACTAAAATAATAGCAGACGAAAAAAATAATGAATAGACCAGGTCATATGATGTGATAATATCAGTCTTGGTTTCTGAAACTTAATGATAAAAGCCAAACGCGTCTTAAAGTCAGTGGACAACTTCAAAAAATTTAAAATAGAAAGGAGTAGAGTATGGACAACTCAATCTATTAAAATAATTTCTACAGTTTTAAGTACTAATTCCAATCTTAAATATTAAAAATTAAAAATGGATAAGGATTGCTGGCTTGGAATTGGGGCCTAGCATAATACTTAAGGTCTCATTTAATAATTCTTCAATTTTGTATAAAATTGAGAACAATAATAATGGACAATTTTTTTTAAGTCCTTTAACGTGTGTCCATAATAGTGATGATCAAGAAATTTCGTTGAACTAATTTTTATTTTTATTTATTTATTTATTTTTGATGAATATAAACTTCATTCATTGAACTAATTATACTTGAATTGCAGCAGATTGTCCAACAATCCCAAAAGAATAATAGCAACAGAAACTCAGTTCCAAGAACTATGAACCAAAAAAAAAAAAAAAGATTGTTAAATAATCCCCTGAAAATAACAGGAAAACGTTGTTTCAAATTCCTAAGATGGTCCTTATCTGATCAGGGGGATGCCTAGCCAAGGACTTGGGATCTGGGTACCGGTTCTTTGGATCCATGATCGCCTTGTAAATAAGCTCGTATGCTTCAGCCAGTGATCTAGCCACTTGAATACAAGTTTCAGATCGTAACTTTGGTACCTGCATCTGCTCAAACTCTGGCAGAGAACTTTCGCTTCCTAAAATAAGTCCAAAGAACGCCTTCAAACACTCTGAAAGAGCGGTTGGAGACGTGTCCTCCATCTCAGCTAATAGGATTTCCTCGCTGTTCAATGAATTTTGGAAGTGAGACATCTTGTTTGACAAGCCACATCTTCTTACAATGGTACCAACTTCTTTTTCCACAAGACTGTTCATGTGATTATCTATCATTGTTCCGAGCTTTTTCACATATTCAGATGCAACCTCGTGTCCTAATAATGGTTGTTGGATGGCGCACAAGCAGTTGATGAGGAAAATCTTGGAGGGTGTTTCACTAGTCTGCATGAACCCACAATATCTCAGGTTACAAGACTCCGAAGCAATAACAAAAAATACATGAGCGAAGTGCAAACTGTAGCAATATAACACATTGTCTATGGACATAATGAAATGCACAAAGAGGAATGGATCAAAGATTGATGGTCTAGATCATAATGACATCAAATCAAACAACTACACCAACATTTAAACCCACAAAGATCTTGAACTAGTTAAAATACCTTCTATCAATGTGTGTGGAAAGCAAGGAAGCACGGATACGGATACGGGATACGGACACGATACGATACGGACACGGCGATACGGCAAAATTCGAAAAAGTAGGATACGGATACGGCGGGGATACGTTCATAAAAAATATTTTTTCCACAATTTTTAGTAATGTAGCATACACAAAAATAAAACTTCAACAATTTTTAGTAATAGAACATACATAAAATAAAACTTCAAGCATTTTTTGTAACGTGGCATAAAACAAAACATTGATGTAACACAGACATTTAAACAAAACATTTAAACATTAATAACAAAACATTAATAATTTTTAATGATTTTATTTATTTACTTGTTTTTTAAGTAATTTGAATAATTTTTAATAAATTTATTTCATTTATTTATTTGTTTTATAAGTAATTCATAAGTTTATTTATTTATTTATTTCATTTATTTGATTTTATTCACAGATCAACTACACAAAACAAAACATTAATAATTTAAACATTAATGTAACAAAACAAAACAAAACAAAACATTAATGTAACAATAAAAAACTTATTTAATAATTTATTTAATAATTTAAACAATAACATTAATCATAATGTAACAAAACAAAATATTTAAACATTAATTACAAAACATTAATAATTTTTAATGAGTTTATTTATTTATTTGTTTTATAAGTAATTTAATTTGAATAATTTTTAATAAGTTTATTTCATTTATTTATTTGTTTTATAAATAATTCATAAGTTTATTTATTTATTTATTTCATTTATTTGATTTTATTTATATCGACATACAGATCGAGAGACAGATCGAGGGAAGACACAGACATACAGATCGCGAGAACACAGACATACAGATCGAGAGACGACCCACAGACATATAGATCGAGAGATCGACGAAACAGATCGATCGAGAGAGAGGACGAAACGGATCGATCGAGAGATCGACGAAACAGATCGCACTACAAAAAAAAACACCTTTGGCGACTAATTTTTTAGTCGCCAAAGGTCCATTTTTCGTCGCCAAAAGTCGTGTTTTAACCTTCCCCGACCAATTTTTTTGGTCGCCGGTTTTGTCGGTAAAATTTGGTCGCAGAAGGTTTTGGCGACTAAAAAGATTTTAGTCGGCAAAGGCAGGTGTTTAGCGACTAAAGTTTTTGTCGCCAAAGCTCAATTTTCATTTTTTAATTATACATTTGGCGACTAAAGATTTAGTCGCTAATAGTGAATTTAAAAAAAAAAAAAATTGGAAAAAATCTTTTGGCGACCAACTCTTTTAGTCGCCAAAAGAATATTTAAAAAAAAAATTTTGAACTTCTTGCCGCTGCCAGGTTTCGATCCTGGACAGCCAACCATGACCGGTCAAACCTTGCGCACAACACACCCTCCACCATGCCACACATCATCTCATGAATATATATGCAATATTTATTATTTATATACTAATTTACTGCTATGAATACAAAATAATATTTATAAATATAATTTTTTTAATTGAATATAATTTAGGTCAAAAAATAAATTATTTAGTACAAAAATATTTGGGCCACTTTTGGCGACTAAAAGTAATTTTTAGTCGCCAATTCTATAAATTTCGGCTACTAATTCTTATTTCGTCGCTAAAAACCGTGAATTAGGCCTAAAAGGACCCTGTTTTGGCGACTAAACTGAAGTTTTGTCGCCAAAAACCCTGCTTTCAGCTACTAATTTTTTTTTTGTAGCCAAAAAGGTACACTTTCAGCGACGAAAGAGTTTTTAGTCGCCAAAACACCTATAATTGGCGACGAAACTGAAGTTTAGTCGCCAAAACTGTGACTTTTGGCTACTAAATCATTTTAGTCGCCAAAAACCGTGACTTTTGGCTACTAAACAACTATTAGTCGCTAAAAGCCCTACATGTGGCGACTAAATTGCCTTTTAGTCGCTAAAAGCATTATATTTGGCGACCAAAACAGTTTAGTCGGCGAAAGTGCACACTTTTGGCGACGAAATCCAATTTAGTCGCCATTTCCACTACTTTTAGCGACGAAAAACAGATTTTTGGTCGCCGAAAGTGTTTTTTGTTGTAGTGTCGGCAAAGATCGATGCAAGCAAACAAACAGAGGGAGCGAAAGGGAGAGAGAGATCGACGAACCTAATCGAGAGAGAGGGACGACCGTCGAGCTGGAGCTGCTGTTCGAGATCGACTGAGGCAGACCGTGAAACTCCTCTCCTTCGCGGCAGCTGCTGTTCGAATTCGACCTAGAGGTAAGGAAGTTTGATTATAATTTTTTTTGTTTTTGTTTTTTATTTGATCTAATTTTTATATTTTACATTTTTGCCTCATTTTAAGTTTTTTAAATTATTTTTTTGCCCCCGCCGTATCCATGCCGTATCATGACCGTATCCTCCCGTATCCAAGACGTATCCGAAATTCAAAAATTAAAAAAAAAATTCGGATACTTCTTTTCCCGTATCCGATACGTATCCTCGCGTATCGGGCGCGTATCCGTATCCGATATGTATCCGATACGCATACGTGGCCTATTTTGGAGTATCCGTGCTTCATAGGTGGAAAGCATTAAATTCTAAACTAGCAAAGAAAAGAAGGAAAGAACAGAAAGTCTAGGGGGGATTAACTGTGTATTGTTTGGAATAATTCAGCACTTTGCATATTATATGGGAAAATCAAGATTTTCTGTCTCACAAAAATGAGTGATCAGCTTAATGTAGAAAAAGGGGGATAAATTGAGACAAAAAAAAGTCCAGAGAATTCAATAGAACAGGTTAGGTCACCCAATCATATATAGTTTGCAGACTGAAGTCTGATGTGCCACGTGTAATTGGAACCTACAGCTGTTTCTAGACCAGCAATCAGTTTGTCTAACTATTAACCATGTAATATAAATGTATAAACAACTTTCACGAGCAGCACAGCATAAAGTAAACGAAATTCCAGTACAAGCATTGAGAAATCTGAGATCTAACAAGGTGAGAATACAAGGCGTAAGCAAATACAAACCTGAGACGTAGCTAAAGTGTTGCTGTTTGCCAAAATTGCATCAACAGATGATTTACTAAGTTGGCTTGGGTCGGAAGTAGTTCTATTTCTTCTAAAGGAATGAATAGCTCCTTTGGACTTGTGTGCTTCTGCTGCTTGTTCACATATCTGCAATAATTGGAAATATGCATAGATTACATATATACATAGAGAGAGAGAGAGAGAGAGAGAGAGAGAGAGAGAGAGAGAGAGCAATTGATGCAGTCAAGTTGATGTGAGACCCATGATAAGACGATAAATTGATCCACATTAATGTAAAGAAAATAATTTTAACATCAAATTGGTGGAATAGGATGAAGCTCTGTTTACCAAATTGATGTAGAACACAGTAGGGGAGGGAGAGAGAGAGAAGAAACACCCAAGAGGCCACAGCCTTAAACACTCCCAATATTATTGAATCAAAACTGATCAATACTAATTTCCAGTCCAAATTTTAAATGGTGAGTGATGAAGCACCACATTGAAGCATGAGTTTAAGTCCAAGGACTTAATTGCTACAATTTGAAGATGAGTGAGCAAAGTGAAATTCAGATGTCTGGGCGTGAAAAGTGCAACTTACCCAAAAGTTAAATACTGTGGGTGTAAAATTTGCTTATAATTAGAATGTAAATTTTTTGTATTTGTCTCAAAATTTTGCAGATATCTAGCACCTGTGAACTTTGTATTTGTCTCAAAATGAAGCAACTAGGAGCAGGTCTGTCAATTATAAGGGAAAAAACATCATCAAATGTAAAGCATAAGACACCTGAATAATAGGATCTAGTAATGCAGATATCACCGGATCAAAGTCAACTAGGAGCAGGTCTGTCAATTATAAGGGAAAAAACATCATCAAATGTAAAGCATAAGACACCTGAATAATAGGATCTAGTAATGCAGATATCACCGGATCAAAGTCAGACTTCTTTCCTGAAGCAGGAACAATCAAGCCATCATGCGTCTCAATTATCTCAAGCAATACTGATACTCCTTCCCTCACTGCAGGTGGTGGAGAAAGATCAACAGCAACAAGGGGTGGATACCGTAACAGCTTCTCTCCTCAAGTTTTCAGAATGTCAAAGAATGTTTTCTGAGAGGCATCTTTTAGTGCCCAAAGTGTGTTACAAAGGGCTGTTTCTCTCCCCAGCAAATCTGATATCTGTAAGAGAATAAACTGTTAAACAAGCAAAGAAATACCCACAAGACAACTGATTCATCCAAAAGTGGATTATCATTCAACTCACAGTATAGCTGTAAAACTCCAGGGTATTACTAAGTTTGAATGAAATTATAATACTAGGTTGCGACTGCAAAACTTGTTCAACTCTAACTTTAAAATGGCCGGCAAACTCCTTCAAAAATCCTGTCTAGAACAAACGTCAAGTCAGTCTCATTTTTTCCTATATCACTCTCTAAACCTTTGGAGGAGAATCGGCGTGCAGTCGGGCCAGTATCAACCACTGCATCTGGATCTAGCAATGCAAGGACAAGTTCTCTTTCAGATGCCAATGCCTGCAAGAAAAGCGACAGAATTATGCCATAAGGTAATTCTTACACAATAAAAACAGTTTCAGCTCTCAAAAGATTGAAAGTAGAAACAAGGGAAAAAAAATAAGGAATGTGTGCCACACCTGATGCGTAAGGGATCATGAGCATGTACTTCAATGGGTCTGGGCATTCCACCAGGTCCTCCACGGGTAAGAGCACTTATAAACCTCCTAAATAATGCATTATGCCTCATATTTGCCACCCTGTATGATAACAATGGAAATGTGTATGTAAACTGCTAGGAAACTCGATGGGTTTTGTACAATTTTGAATGACTCGATATTTAAAGCTTTTATAATATAACTACCTCTTCTGCACAATACTTGAAAAGGACAGTCCTTTCTTTGAGGCAGCGCACTGCTGTTCTCAAAAGTTCACTGACTTCAGGATTATCAGTGTCACCCAGTCTCCTACATTCTGCCTGAACCCACCTAGATGAAGAGAGAAGAGCCTCAAAAATAAATTTTTAAAAAAAATATATGCAACAGCCACAGAACTATAATAAACTAAGAGCCGTGCTTCGGACCCCCAGTGGGGGTCGCAACCCCAGTGACATGGCAGCATGGGGTTGGCGGAAAACATAATTAAAAAAAAAAAAAAAAAAAAAAAAACAGTTTTTTTTTTTTGGACCAATCACACGCGACCCCCGGTACCAGTATCCCCACTGGGGGTCCGAAGCTTTTTCCATAAACTAATTTCGAAAACTTAAAAAGAGAATATCCACGCAAAAAAATTTTCCTATTCAGTTTTTGATACATAGAAAAACCCTTGAAATTATGAAATCACCAAAATATTATTGCGTCATTGACTACTATAATATTAAAGAGGCAAAATTGAACAGCAGCATATGAACTCAAAAGAAACATAAAATAGGACTGATTTAACTCAATAATTCGCAATCAATATAATTGACAAGTGACCCATTTTTCACATTTATAACTTAGAAAAGAAATGGAAATAGAAAGCCTGTATGTCTTAAGTTTTGAAGTACTAAGTAGAAAAAAAATAATGAAAAATCTAGAAATCTCCTAAATGTTGATTTGTGATTATGTATCAATTTTAAGCATTATATAACAATTCCAATCAAACAATCAAGGCAAATCGACACAATGATTTTACGTGAAAAAATCATAATTGGACAACTCCAATTGTGATAAAAAAACTGCGGGTAACAGTCACAAAACAATCCACTAAGAAGATATAAATGAATTACACAGGTATACTCTCAATTACTTAGCGAATCCACGCCCGAATTGAACCAACCCCTATGTACCTCTTCCAACCCTGTCTTCACCTCAGAATTGTCTTGACGATGAGCCACTCTAGAATCCACCAAAACTTCAGGCTCGAATTCCTCAGAATCTACTGAAGAACAACTCTCTCTTTTATGTAGAATAAACAAACAATCCTTTGATGTATACTCTTTAAACCACGAATTGAATACTCAATCAAAACATCAATGAAAACTAGCAAAATATCCCCAGATATAAACCCTAGAACTCAAGAAGAAGATCTGGAGAAGTAATCCTAGATTTGGACCGAAACACGTATTTATAGAAACCTGTCCCGCGATCTCCGCTCGAGTGTCAGATTGGCCGCTCGAGCGGACCTACGCTCGAGCACGGAAAGTTTCGCTCGAGCTGGAAAAAACAGCATCCAGTATTTTTGCAGGCGAATAAACTTCTGGAACTCAGCATTTTCCGCTCGAGCGGGGGAATGTCCGCTCAAGCGGACAGGCAACTTTAAATACATTTTTGCATTTTGCTTTGGGGGCGCTGCCCCGGACCCGCCAAGGGGCACTGCCCCCTGGCCCCCTACGAGCTAACCGGACAGCTCGGTCCCCGTCATCATCAGCGAAGTGGCAATCTTGAAAGAATTAACATCACAAAACTTCTCTGCAAGGCACAATTCGAGTTGGATTCGCATCTAAAAACTCATAGCCTCACTGAAATAAAAAGTGTGAAAACAAATACAACTTAAAGGAGTTTTGTCAAACGGGGTTGCCAAGAATAAAAACCTAACAATCTCCCCATTTGGCAATGCCGTGACAAAACACACCTAATAAATAAAATCTTAATCACCCCAACTCATTACAGCCAACAAAAGCCAACTTCTTTCTCAAGGTCATGATCTGCAAAACAGTTATGAGTGCCACAATCTCCAAAACAACTATTAGTTCCACAAGAGTATATAAAAAAAAATAAACATATGACTAGATTATCTTGAAGTATGAGATGGAAAACTTGAATAGATGCGACTTGGAGATTTTAAGAACATGTAGTATGAATAGATGAAAACTAAGACACATGCACCTGACACATGACATGAATACATGAATCCTAAGACACATGAAAAATAACTTTCTCCCCCCTTTTGTCATGAATTGACAAAGGAAGCTCAATCAAGTAAAGCAAGATCAAAAACCACACAAGTAATGATATGATGATGGAAATATCAAGAGCATGGAAGAAGGAAATAATGACCAAACAGTGCATAGCAACATACAAACCAACTTATGCCAAACTCCCTTACCAAACCAATCCAAAATGAACCAAACTCCCTCTTACTAATAGCAACCACAACTTGAAAAAAATGAACAAGAAGAAAAACGACAAAAAAAACATGGTGGAGCAAGCAGAGAATTTCAGATTTGTACCTTAAAACACACAAGACTATCCAAGAAACACAATTACTTGAAAACACAATGTGCACAGCCTCTAGAAAATTCCTCATAAAAGAAAGTGATGCATTATGTGAAAAGCATAAATCCCATGGAAAAAGTGTGTGTGTGACTCTTGGAGTTCAACAAACATGAGATTCAAATCCTAGTAGTGATTTGATAGCTGGACCTCCGGTATGAGAATCTAAGCACAACAAAGGAAAGTCAAACCACTAGGAATCAAGGGGTATTTGGTGAGTGAAAGCGGAGGCTCCCCCTTAATCAATGAATCTTTTATTTATTTATTTATTTATTTATTTTCACATCTTTTTTTTTTTGTTTCTTTCTTTTGCACATTTTTTCTTTCTTTTGCACGCTCATTGGTGGCTGATACACTCAAGAGTATGGAAACCGAACTAGAGAAGTATGGATATCATAAGGATGGCTTGGTTGGTGACTCTGAGGTAGCCTTTTCCTTATGGCTGGACTCCAAAGAATAGAGGGGGAAAGCCGTGGAGATGCAAAAAGATGGAAGGTGGTTAAGAGACTCAACATCACCCAAGATATGCTAGTATTGGTCAATTCCTCTAGAAAAATAAAAGATACCATGCCAGAAGTCCATAGAGAAAAAAAATCACTAAGGCAGAAGACTCCAAAATTTGCTAATCCAAGAGTGTGTACAGAATGAGACATACTAATCAAAAAACACACACTCCAAAATGAGTAATGACCACAGAAAGCATACACATATTAACATGTAATGGATATTCTTATCAATTCCAATATGCACCAAGGACCACTCAAAAATGTCAAGCTTGCATAACCATACTAACAAAATCTTTTTGGATTTTTTTTTTCTTAACCAAAGCAAGACAAAAAACAAACATGCACACACAAAAAAAAAAAAAAAAAAAAAAACCACACACACAGAAACCTAAAAACAAAACCGAAAAAATAAATTAACAGAAGTCAAGTTTTCTCACCCAAACCGCTTTAGTATGAACAAAGTTGTGAGAATTGCAGTTATTGGATGGTGTCTTGATGTTGTGGTTCCCTTCCCCTTCAATGGGAACCCGTCTTAACTTGGTTTCCAACTTCCTATTTCTAGGTCTAAGTAAATACAAACTCGCTCCATGTTTGGTCTCAAGCTAATCAAAATAATGAGGTCTAATTTGTCCTTTAACCTCATTACCACTAATGAAGTGTCTCCTACCCCACGAGATGTTGGAATTTCTTCCATCTCTATGAGACACTCTCCCATGCAACTTATAACAATAAGGGCGAATATGACCATGCATACCACAATGATGACAAATAAACACAGGATGTACCTTCTTTTCTTTGACCTTACCAACTTTAGGAAGATTGAGAAGTCTTTCCTCTTGTTGAATCTTGTGCTCCGCTTGCCCTTGAGTTCTTGTATCATGAGACGTGGATGCATTCCGTTTTTGCTCTTTGTTATCACCAAAACCAATGCCACTTTTGTCACAATACATTTGTTGAGACCCAATGATATCCTTCAAAGTCTTTGATCCTTTGTTCCAAAGACCAATAGTAGCCATAGCACACTTGAGCTCTTTCTCTTTCTTGATCATTAGTTCTTCCAAAGCAACTTAAGACATCTCGAGAGATTCAATCTTTTCTTTATACGTTGCATAGATTTGCTGTAGCTCATTCCTCTCTATCTCACAAGTCAAGAGTTTTGTACAAAGAGCTTGTCGATCATTAGAAATCTTAAGGGCATCATTCCTAGCCTCGGAAATCTCTTTTTTTAATTTGACATTCTCACTTTCACATACTTTGAGTTTCATAGTGAGTTTGTCATTCAATTTGGATAAGTTAAAAGATTCCTTATACAACTTTTCATAAGCTTGCTCAAGCTCTTCATCATCAGCGAAGTGGCAATCTTGAAAGAATTAACATCACAAAACTTCTCTGCAAGGCACAATTCGAGTTGGATTCACATCTAAAAACTCATAGCATTACTGAAATAAAAAGTGTGAAAACAAATAAAACTTAAAGAAGTTTTGTCAAACGGGGTTGCCAAGAATAAAAACCTAACAAATAAAATAAAATTAAAGTTTCAACTCTCAAGGGTTTAGAGTTTCCATTTTTTTCCCCCTGATGAATGCACTATAGACATGCACAGCACCATCAACCTTGCCCTGCTCAAACTATAGCAGTCAAGGGCTGGTTTTGTGCAGTTGTATTAACTTACAGCCTGACAATACTTGTGCCAACCAGCTCGGCCATAAGAAAAGAAGGATGTGTACCAATCTATACTTTCTTTTTAAAAATTTTAATCTTTGAGCCTCATTTTATTGACTTCAAACATGTGGCAAGGCCTTGTGTGTGTGTGTGTCCAAGCAATAGACACATACTTTGGCATGTGTTTGGAACTTGTGTAGTTTTCAACAAAAAAAAAAGGGGGGATAAAAAAGGCATGTTTTATGTGTGTTGGTGTTTGAGACGAACGCAGCATCCTAGGAGGCACATCCGTGCTTCCTCCAGATAACCAATTATATTAAGAGGTGAAATATACTTCCTGTGCCAAATGAGAGTAAGGAGATACATAATAAATAAATAGATAAAGTCTCTCAAGCGATTGAAACTATAGTTTAAGAGGCTATACAGATGTTTTCATAAAAAAATAAAAAATAAAACTTCATATTTTGGACAACACACTAGCAAGATAAACAATGAATATCAATGAAAAAAAGATGAAAACTGAGTAGTTTCCATTCATCTAAAGCTTCACCTGCACAGGCGCTCATAGGCTCCTTCTTGGTACACGGCCATCATATCCATGAGCTCTAGAGTTATGGTGATTTTAAATAACAATTTCAGAATATGTACTAGTATCAACAATACTGTTATATGAGCTAATATCAAATAATATCGACCAATCTATTAATAAATATTAAAAACTTTAAGTCTTGATTTAGTTTAGTATATATTGACTGATATTTAAAACTCTGGCTTTAAGCTTTTGAAGACTTTTTTCTTTTTGTTTTTGTTATGAAGAAGAAAACTACAAAGAGAGAGAAAAAAAAACCAATAAACCGAAGTTATTATATTACTAATTAGAAAATGTTGAGAGATCTATTGTCTAAGATAAGCCAATGCTACATTCTGCTATCCTAGCTGTTGGTAAGTTACTAAAATTTATCTCAGAACTGCATCCTTAAGAATACAAGAGGAAAGCAAGCATTACCTCTTAAATGCAAAGATGAGTACTTGCAAGGTTAGATTCAAAGTCTGCCACTCAAGTCGAAGCTGGTGTTGGTCCTCTTGCAATTTACAGATTGCCTGAGGATAAAATGAAAGTACCTATAGTCAATGCAAAAAATAAATAATAAAATAGTTTGGCTAAACCACTATTTTTACCTCAAGATGATACTTCAGCAAAAATGCTAGTTTAATTCGAGCCTGTCCTGGAGTTGGTGCAGCTATACCTGAGGAAACCAAGGAACTAACTTAAATAGGTTCACATATGCTGGTGGAGAATGTTTCTAGTTCTCAACCTAGCTCTGTCACTACTCTTGTGATTCAATATGTTATTGTTGCAAAGCTTTGAATCTCATATCATTGATGTCAAATGATGCGATCAATGTTTAACAGATGATTCCAATCACAAACAAAAGGGATTCATATATATGATATATAGCATTAAACATATGCAAAAGAATGTGAGCTGGAAATTTGCCAACAGAGAGTAATATCATCAAAATTGAATTGACTAATAGAAAAATAGAATTAATATCTCATTCTCCATAGTTTCTTCTTCTAAAAAAAGTAATGAAATAACTAGTGCCTGATGCCAATACAGTAATTCTTCATTTTTCCCAAAGACCACAAATAGAGCGAGACAGAGAGATAGAGAGAGTACCGATTACAGTTCAGAAACAAAGTAGACTATTCAATGGAGGTTGAAATGAGAGTAATCTAGGGGTCAGAGTTCAGATCTGAATCTTCGAAATCGTTTCAATGGAGCTTCGAAATAAAAAAAAGCTTAGATCTGAAACTTCGATGGAGCTTCGAAATCGTGTCGATGGAGCTTCGATTTGAATCTTCAATAAAGCTTAGATCTGAAACTTCGACGGAGCTTCGATCTGAATCGGTCTGAATCTTCGATGGAGCTTAGAGAGGATTGAGAGAGAGAGAGAGAGAGAGAGAGAGAGAGAGAGAGAGAGATCTGTGCGTATGTATTAAAGGTTGAGAGAGAGAGAGAGAAAGGGCTCTGATTCAAAATAAGGTTTCAGAGGCGCATGTTCTTGTTCAAAAAAAAAAAAAAAGAGGCGCGTGTGGCTACCGCATTCAGAGGCGTTTTTAAACGCCTCCCATTATAAAACGGTGTCGTTTTGTTTAATAGAATACGCGGCGTTTTATAAAACGCTGTTAAATACTAATAACAGTGACGTTTAAAAAAACATCGTTAAAAAAAGGCCACCAAATCCCCTTTTTCTTGTAGTGAAACCTGCACACTAAAAAGGGTCCTTGGGTAAATTCCATGTATTATTATTTTTATTTTTCTATTTAGAAAGGGGAAAATAAAGAAAGACTTCCAACCAACAAAAGTAAAAGACCATCAACCAAAAGTAAACAACTTCATAAACTGAGAATCTAAGCTTAGCTACCTAAAATATTGATTAGCACTGACTGCTTGCAGAAAGTAGGCATCCAAAGGCGAGTCAAATGTGTTACTCGCCCTCAAAGCTGAGATACAAGCAAAAATTAAGAGATTTGGTAAACTGAAGGCCTTCAAAAAGAAGCAATCTTTCAGCAACATAAAATTATCCACAACAATATTACTATAAAGTTGACATAAAAAAAAAATCTATGAGCTTTCTCGTTTTTTAACTTGACATGACATTTTCAGATGGTATATATGAACTTTCTCACTAGTAGAACTCCAGAACTATGATTTCCTCGGGCCTAATCAAGATGGTAAGGTAAGTTTCTAATAATCTATTCAAGTCAATAGAGAAAAGGGTTGTCCAATGGGAAGTCCCATCTGACATACACGGAAGGACATCAACGTTTCATAGGAGAAATGACATATACAGCATTACAATACATATATGTATTACAATATATACATACAACTCCGCCGGTACCAAGCCCGGGTTAAGGAGGAGGGTTGTGCGTTAGGTAGTCGACAGCCAACATGTAAAAAAATCGCTCGGATCCCTTATGACAATGAATCCTACTTTGAATCGTTTAAATGCTAGGCCATTTCCCTCAAGTGACGCATTGCGCCTGCCTTTGGGTGTTTCGAAAGTGAGCAAGGGGCATCGCATCGACGCCTGGGTGCGGTGAAAAATGAGTAAAGGTTCTCGCGTTTTTCTGGACGAGCGCAGGTAAAGAAGCAAGTCCAAGACTATAGGTTTAGCGTGGCCACTTGGAATATAGGAACTTTAATTGGTAAGACGATGGAATTAATAGTTATTATGATTAGGAAGAGAGTTAGTATAGCTTGCGTACAAGAAACTAAGTGGATGAGTGAGAAAGATAGGAAAATTGAGGATACCGGTTTTAAACTGTATTATAGCGGTAAGGATAAACGCAAGAATGAGGTAGGAATCATAATTGCTAAGGGTCTTATGGAAAATGTAGTGGCGGTCATTAGGAAAGGGAATAGGATTATGTTAGTTAAACTAATTATTGGAGGGAATATAGTGTACGTTATTAGTGCATACACCCCTCAAGTAGGATTAGATGATTAGACTAGAAGAGATTTTTGGGAGCAAATGGATGAGATCTTACAGGAGATACCTGTTAGACTTATTTATTTTGATGATTTATTTAATTATGTTTTAATTTATTTGAAAGAGAAAAATAGAATCAAAATTTATTTTGATGATTTATTTGAAAGAGAAAAATAGAATCAACATTTATTTTGATAATTTTATGTTTTAATAAAATCAAAATTTATTTTGTTCCATTATTTCTTACCTAAACCTTTATCCTAAATGTTATTAGAATGTATTTAATATTTGATTAAATCAGGAGTTCAAACAACCCAAAACAGAGGTTCAAACAGCTCAGCACAACAACAGTTCAAAAGGTTCAGGTGGAAGATATTCAAATTTGTAATGATGGAGTGGAAGATATTCAAATTGGTAATGATGGAAGTACAACGGCTATAAAATTAAATGACTACAACGGCTATAAACAGATATAATTTTCATTATATATACCAAAGCTTCTAATGTAAACAAGTTAGAAAAACCTGAAAATATTCTTTGATCTATAATTACTCACATCTATTCTCAGAAATTATACACTGAGCCTTATAACTTTAAGTCCATCTTTTCTGTGTGAGGTTTACAGAAAAACCAGAGTTTCATTTTTATATCTATATTTGAGAGATAATTCTTGTAACTTTCTGTGAAAGCAAAAACACCTTATTTTTAACCTTGTAAGAGTGTAGTACACTCAGTGTTCTTGACTTAGAAAGTCAGTGTAAAATCTGTAGAGGATTGCTCCATCTGTGAAAAGGTTGCTAGCA
Organism: Camellia oleifera; assembly: GCA_022316695.1. Classification (NCBI taxonomy): domain Eukaryota; kingdom Viridiplantae; phylum Streptophyta; class Magnoliopsida; order Ericales; family Theaceae; genus Camellia; species Camellia oleifera. The sequence goes on from CM039318.1 coordinate 110,376,438, forward strand.
CCCTGTGAAGTTAGAGTATAGTGAAAAATCTCTAGTGAAGCTAGAGGAGTGGACGTAGGCCGAGTTGAAGCCGAACCACTATAAATTTGTTTGCTTTTCTCTCCTTTATCTCTTTATTTTATTTTAAATTGCTATAACTATGTTTCACATTTTTACTGTACTAAAATCATTAACTAACATAGTTGTTAAGACACTTGTTTTAATTATTTTTATTTCATTAATTATATTTATCTATTGTGCTAGTCATAATTTTTATTAGGGTATTATTAATTTTAATTATAAAAACATAATTCACCCCCCTCTTAGGTTGTCTTTTGGGTAACAATTGGTATCAGATCCTAAACTCTTACTTTAGATTTAACCATCTAAGAGTTTTGATCCATGACAACCTTAGCTAGTACTAGCACTACTGAAGGACAAGCCACCAATAGGCCACCATTATTTGACGGAAACAACTATAGTCATTGGAAATATAAGATGACCCTATACCTACAAGCCATTGATTATGCTATGTGGATTATTGTCACCAAAGGTCCAAAAATTCCTACCAAATTGGTAGACAATATTAGTGTACCTAAAACTGAAGATGAATGTGATAAGAGGGATCACAAATTATTGCAAGCCAATGCTAAAGCCAAACTCACCCTTTTTTGTGGATTAGACTCTAAGAAGTATAAAAGAATTTCAAGTTGTGATTCGGTAAAAGAAATTTGGGACAAACTTGAAATAACTTATGAATGTACAAACTAAGTAAAGGAATCTCGTATTGATATACTTGTTCATAGTTATGAATTTTTTAAAATGAACTCTGATGAATCTATTTCAAGTATGTTTACTAGATTTACTGAAATTGTAAACTCTTTGAAATCTCTTGACAAAACTTATACTAATAGTGAGTTGGTAAGAAAAATTCTTAGGTGTTTACCAAAGAATTGGGAAGCAAAGGTCACTGCCATTATAGAAGCCAAAGATCTCTCTACACTTGGATTGGATGAGCTTATGGGTTCCCTTATGACTCATGAGATCACCATGAAAGGACATGAGGATGTTGAAAACAAAAAGAAAAGTAGAATTGCATTCAAAACCTCATCAAATAAAGAAGAACATGAAAACTCCAGTGAGGATGAAAGCTATGCCATATTTAGTAGAAATCTCAAAAAGCACTTCAAGAAAAATAATTATGGAGGAAGAAGACCTTTCAAGAAAGAGTACAACAAAGATAACAAGAAAGAGCCTATTATTTGCTATGAGTGCAAAAATCCTAGATATATGAAGATGGATTGTCCAAAATAGAAGAATCATGGAAAAGACTACAAAAGAAACAAAAAGGCCATGGTAGCAGCTTGGGGAGAAAGTGAAGATGAAAGCTCAAGTAATGAAATTGAAAATGAAGTAACCAACTTATGTCATATGGCTCTTGAAGATGAAGACTCTATTCAAGATGAGGTAACTACTCTTTATGAAGACCTTGAAAGTGCATTCCATGAACTATCAAATGAATTTTAAAAAGTTTGTGCCAAAAATAATGTGTTGAAGAAATCTATTGCATCTTTATCTATTAATGTAAAAGAATTAAAGAAAGAAAAAATTATTTTGAAAAATGATTTTGATACTATCTCTAATGAGAAAATTACTTTAAAAAACAATATTGATGATTTAGCAAAAACACTTGAAAATTTTGTAAAAGGTAGAGATAATCTCAACATACTTCTTGAAAATCAAAGATGTGTTTTTGATAAAGCGGGTATTGGATATGATCCTATTAAGAAATAAAAGAATCTCAATATAATTTTTGAAAAGGCACCTCTCATGACACACCCTCATATTACTTGCCATTATTATAGAAAGAAAGGCCATTATATATCTTATTGTCCATTCAAAAAGAATATGAACATGGGAATTAAAAAGATTTGGATTATTAAGGGATCTAACAAAACTAATCAAGAAGGACTTAAGAAATTATGGGTACCAAAAACCAACACTTGATTGTCATCTTGTAGGTTTGTTTTAAGTCCAAAGCTAAAGAAGGGAAGTGGTGTCTTGATAATGGATGTTCCAGACACATGACCAGAGATAAATCATTCTTTACTAAACTATCATCGAAAGATGGAGGATTTGTTACTTTTGGAGATAACAAGAAAGGAAAAATCATCGGTATTGATAGTATCGGTATTTCTCCTAACCCTTCTATTGAAAATGTTTTACTTGTTGATGAACTTAAGCATAACCTACTTAGTATTAGTTAATTATGTGATAAAAGTAATCGAGTTATTTTTAATAAATCACATTGCACAATTGAAAGCACAAATGATCATAAAACTTTATTCGTTGGTAATTGCCATGATAATGTTTATGTTTTTCATCTTAATGATCTCTATACTAGTGATGTTAAATGTCTATATGTTAATAATGAAAATAGTTGGTTATGGCATAGAAGACTTGGTCATGCTCATATGGATTTAATTGCTAAACTTTTGATAAAGGATTTGTTCATTGGACTTTCAAAAATTAAATTTGAAAAAGATCATCTTTGTAGTGCTTGTCAACAAGGAAAATAAACTAAAATATCATTTAAATCAAAATCTCATATTTCCACAACTAGACCTTTAGGCCCTGTTTGATTCCAGGATATAAAGTGTGGGATTGGATATTATATGCTGTGGGGTCCACATATCCCATGTTTGCAAAAAAGAATTTAAAAGGATATAATATATTATGGGATTGTAACGGAGGAAATTTATGATGCTTTGATCTTGAGTATTGACAACCCTCTTAAATCTTGGATTTTAGATTTTGGAGCATCATTCCATTCTACTTCATAGAGGGAAATTATGGACAGTTACATTAGTGGTGATTTTGGGAAGATTTATTTAGCTGATGATGAACCTTTGAAGATTGTAGGTAAAAGGGATGTAACAATCAGGTTACTAAACAGATCTGTTTGGAAGATACAGAATGTCAGACATGTGCCTGGTTTGAAAAGAAACTTGATTTCTATTGGACAACTTGACGATGAAGGTGATGTTGTAACTTTCATGGGTGGTTTGTAGAAATCACCAAATGAGTCATGGTTGTTGCTTGTGGTAAAAAAGAAGGCACTCTTTATATGACTACGAATAATAGGAATCTAGTAGCAATTGCTGGTGAGAAGGGAGACTCAAATCTGTGGCACCAAAGGCTTCGGCATATGAGTCAAAAAATGATGAAAGTACTTGCATCTAAGGGTAAACTGTCAGATTTGAAATCGGTGGACATTGACTTTTGTGAGGATTACATCTTCAGCAAACAAAAGAGGGTCAGTTTTTCAAAAGATGACAGGAAACCGAAGTCAGAAAAATTGGAGTTGGTTCATACAGATGTGTGGGGACCTACACTAGTTTCATCTCTTGGAGGATTATCATACTACATTACCTTTATCGACGACTCAACGAGAAAGGTATAGGTTTATTTTCTGAAACATAAATCTGAAGTTTATACTACTTTTAAGAAGTGGAAAGCCTTGGTAGAGACTGAAACAGGTCTAAAAATTAAGTGCTTGAGATCAGATAATGGAGGGGAATATAAGGACAATAGGTTCAAGAAATATTGTGCAGAAAGTGGAATTAGAATGGAAAAGACTGTTCGAAAGACACCTCAACAGAATGGCGTCATAGGATGCATAAATAGAACTCTGAATGAACGTGCTAGAAGTATGAGGTTACATGCCGGATTACCAAAGATGTTTTGGGCAAATGCAGTTAACACTGCAGCATATCTAATTAACCGTGGTCCATCTGTTCCATTAGATGGAGCTACCAGAAGAAGCCTGGAGCGGTAAAGAGGTAAATCTTTCTTTTTTGAAGGTATTTAGTTGTGTTTCATGTGTGCATATAGATTCTGCTGATAGAAGTAAACTTGATTCGAAATTTGTTAAATGTACTTTTATTGGGTATGGCATTGATCAATTTGATTATTGATTTTGGGATAATAAAAATCGAAAAATAATCAGAAGTAAAGATGTCATATTTAATGAGAAAGTAATGTATAAGGATATGGATAAGTATGCAACTGAATCTGAATTTGAATCTGTTACTTGTCATGAGCATGTTGAGTTAGAGGAGATTAGTGAGAATGATTTGAATAGTAAGATTCAGAATAATCCTGAAAATCTTATTCCACAAACTAAGCTACATACTCCTACTCCTAAGTCGAGACGGTCAGAAAGAGACTCTAAACCTATACAGCGTTGGTCTTCATCTTTACATTATTTGTTGTTGTCTGCTGGGGGTGAACCCAAAAGTTATGATGAGGTTTTGCAGGTTGATGATTCAATCAAATAGGAGTCAGCTATGCAGGATGAAATGGATTCACTCATGGTAAACCAGACATAGAGGTTGACTAAATTACTAGTGGGTAAGAAAGCTTTGCACAACAAGTGGGTTTATAGGGTCAAATAAGAACATGATGGGAGAAAATACTACAAGGCCATATTGGTTGCAAAGGGATTTCAGCAAAAAGAATAGGTTGACTACACTGAAATTTTCTCTCCAGTTGTGAAGTTGATCACTGTCAGATTGGTGCTGGGAATTGTGGCTGCTGAAGATTTGTATCTTGAGCAGATGGATGTGAAGACTGCTTTTCTCCATAGTGATTTGGATAAGGAAATTTACATGAAGCAACCACAAGGTTTCTTGGCACATGGCAAAGAGGAGTTTGTATGCAAACTTTGAAAAAGCTTGTATGGTTTGAAATAGGTCCCAAGGCAATGGGTACAAGAAGTTTGATGGGTTTATATGTAGCAACGGTTTTATAAGATGTCAAGCAGATCATTACTATTATTTCAAGAGGTTTGACAAAAGTTATATTATTTTGCTCTTATATGTTGATGATATGCTTATCGCAGGATCTAGCATTGAAGAGATAAGAAGATTGAAGAAACTTTTGTCTAACTAATTTGAGATGAAGGATCTTGGAGTTACAAGCAAAATCCTTGGTATGAGGATTCATAGGGACAAGGCAAATGGTATTTTAAAGTTGTTACTGTCACGACCCAAACCCGCCCCTATGGGTTTAGCACCGTAATCGACCAGTAATCCGAGATTACCGAAGGCCTCTTAACAGTAAAATAGTAAAACAGAGTACAGGGGTATGGCGGAAGCCAAAACAGTAAACAACCAAGGTCCAATGAGCTGTGACAGTCTGTATGCAAAAAGATTTTTCATACATTTATACCTTCAGTACAGAACAGTATGCACAATATTTACAAACATTCGGTACAGGGACCTAATCCCTATTAAACAGTACAGTACAGTACAGTCTAACAGTCTATACAGTAAACAAAATAGTTACAGAGACGGACGGGGAAATAAAACACCCCTAAGCCATAACTTGGCAGGCTCGAAATCTCGCAGTGAGGCACAGTGGTTGGCTTGACAGATTGGAGTTTACCCTGACGTTTCTAGCAACGGTCCGGTGCCTGTACACCTACATATATATATGAGCAGTGAGCTAAAGCCCAGTGAATAACACAATGCGTAAAGAGGTTTAGAATGAATGTCCTTACAGTAATGAAAACAGTTCATTAAATCAGTATTTCAGTCTTTCAGTATTTCAGTCAATCAGTCATATGTGGTACATCCATTAGCATAATAGTACAGTAAGCAGTAGGTCTTAAAGACCGAACAGTAATAATGGCCATCAGTCAGTAAACAGTAGTGGTCCCAACGAGGGAACCGACAGAGATCTCTGTAACAGTAACAGTAAACAATAGGTGCTAAGGATGCCACAGTACAGTTCAGAATACAGGACATACATTCATTCAATAAATAATAACATTTCAGTAAACAGTTCAGTTCAGTAATTCAGAAGATAATCATTTTGAACATATCTTTACACAATTGTTACTCACAGAGTTTGTGCTACAGTATGCTAGAGCGTGTCTCCCCAGTCGCCAACCCTACACAGTTCACAGGTTGAACACACACTAAGCTATATAGTTGGGAAAGATCAATAACTTAATCCCTAATTTGCCTTGGTGTGTTCTCATCTATATCCTCATTAAGATGTCTTAAACTAGGCCTAAGAATGCCTAGAATGGGATGAGGATGCAAAGATGCACACAGAAAACATTTTACAAAACTTGCTGAAAACAGGGGTCTCGCTCGAGCGAGCTTGCAAAATCAAAGGGTTCGCTCGAGCGAGAAATCCTTCGCTCGAGCGGTCTGTCGAAAATGCAAAAGTACTGGATGCTGAGTTTTTACGCTCGAGCCACCATTTCTTCGCTTGAGCGGAGCTCTGAACAAACGGTGGTCGCTCGAGCGAGGAAGCCAAATTCTGGAATTTCCAGATTTGTCTTCCAAGTCCGAACCAAGCATTTTTCCACTCCATACTCGACCTTTTGGGCCCAAATTTTGGAAAACACATCTAAACTCAATATATAACAAGTTTCAAAGCTCAATTTGTGAATTTAAAGCCCAAGGGTGAGTCAATTAAACTCATTTTCAAATCAATTTTCATAAACATGATGAACATGCAATATCCATGAATTAAATCAATTCAAAGCCTCAAATGTTAGCTCAACTGAGCTCATTTCTTCCAGAACATGGTGAAATCATGGATTATGATCAAAAGATGGACATGCATGCAAGATTTCCATGAAATCAAACTCAAAACTCAACAATGTAAACATGCATGAACTTAATCATCTTCAAGGCTTTAAATACAAGCTCAAATGAGCCAAACCTTACAAAACATGAGGGATTCATGGACTTAAATATAAACATGAGCATGCACGTAACAATTAGCCATGAAAACACCTTTAAATTCCTCAATACAACATGCATGCTAGAGATGAGCTTCAATTCAACATTATAAGCCATATCTTGGCTCTAATCTTTAATAATCCTCTAAACCATGGAAGAATCAACTTAAAGGCACAATTAAGAGGTTGAATTCCTTACCTAGAGCTTCAATTACTAGTCTTGAGGTTCAATTTGCCAATTTACACTTCAATTCTACAAGATTCAAACTAAATCAACAAGTTGAGTTCCATTCTCTCATTCTCTCTCTAATTCTCTTCTTTGGTCGGCTAGAGCAAGAGGAAAGGCTGATGAAATGAGGTTGTTCAAGTGTAATACAAGTCTCTAATGTGTGTCTAGGATAGTGGCCCACTTAGTGGCATTTTGGTAAATAAACCAATTCAAGCAATTTACCTCATTTTGATCTGATTTAGTCATACCAATTCAGTTTTCAGATAAATATGCCATAAAATCATAAAAATTCCAATGATCTTAAAACACTAATCAATTTTCGATTCAGCCGCCGATAAGGCCTTCAATTTACAGTTTAATGCATAAAACATGAACAGATAGTTTGACAGTCAAACATATAAACAATGCATTTAAACAGATACAGTCGATCAATCGGTCTCGGACCTCAGTCAATCAGTTCAGTATTTCAATCAATTCAATTATCGATCATAATCAGTCTCAGTTTAACAGTCATCAGTAAACAGTGACGAGGGTTGTTACAGTTACAGCTTGAGTATGTTAAGAAAGTCCTCAAGAGGTTTAGCACGGATAATGCAAAACCAGTGAGCACTACATTGGCTAGCCATTTCAGACTTACCAAAGACCAGTCGCCGAAGACCGAAAAAGAGCAGGCTTACATGAAACGTGTTCCATATGCTTCAGCTATCAGTAGTATAATGTATGCTATTGTTCGTATTAGACTAGACATTACACATGCAGTAGGAGTAGTTAGTAGGTACATGAGTAATCCAGGCAAACAACATTGGGAAACAGTGAAGTGGATCCTTAGATACTTGAGTAGTACTACAGACATGGCACTTTGTTTCAGATGAACCGGCATCGGGTTACATGGTTATGTTAATGTAGACTTGGCTGGTGATATGGATAACAAAAAGAGTACTACTGGTTATGTTTACACATTGGGTGGTACAACAGTGAGTTAGATTTCACACTTACAGAAGATTGTGGCCCTTTCTACGACAAAGGCTGAGTATGTTGGGAAGGAGATAACTTGGCACCGAAGCTGGGAAGGAGATAACTTGGCAGTCAAAGTGCTATTCATCTTGCAAAGAATTCGGCTTTTCATTCTAGGACAAAACACATTCAACTGTGATACCATTTCATTCGTTCACTTGTAGATGATGGAGTCCTGTCTCTTGAGAAGATCCAAGGCAGTAAGAATCCAGCAGACATGTTGACCAAGACAGTCACTGTAATAACCCCGACCCGTAATTAGCTACTAATCGGTAATTAAGGATGCTAATGGGAGGATTAAAATGAATTACGTGTTTATTATGTAATTTGCATCATAATTGGTCGTCTATCTGTCGACCGTTAAATTATTTGTTCATGTTTAATGGTTTAAATTGTAAATTGAAGGCCTTATCGACGACCGAACCAGAAATTGATTAATGTTTTATGATCACTAGAATTAATGTGATTTTATGGTATAAATAATTAAAATGTGATTTGGTATGATCAAATTAGATTAAAATAAGCTAATTACAAGAGTCGGCTTATTTACCGTTTTGCCACCTAGTGGCCCATTCCATACAAAACATATTGAGCCTTCTTACATTCAACAAAACATTTTCTTCAGCCTTTTTGAGAGCTTTGGCCGGCTAGAGAGAGAGAGAGAGGAGAGAAAAACTTGGTTTCATCTTGGTTTTGCTTGGAGACTTGGTAGATTTAAGAGAATTTGACAAATTGAGCTTCTTTACCTTGAATTGAAGGCTCTAGGTGAGAATTTAACCCTTAAATTGTGAACCTAAGCCATTTAACATGAGATTTCTTCAAGGTTATGAGTTTAATCATGTAATAGAGCTTAGAATGAGGAGTTGAGTTTCAAATCATGCATGCATGCATAAATTCTTGCATTTTGAAGTTAATTTTCATAAAAACTTCCATGCATGTTTACATATGGGTTAAAGACCATGATATCATTTTATTTTCTAGCAAATTACCAAGTTTGATCATGTTATGGAAGGTTTAAAGTGGGAGAAGTTCTTGCATGTCATATTCATGAATTGATTTTTGGGTTTCAAGTTGTTTTCTTGGAAAATTCTTGCATGCATGTCCAAATTATTGGTTTAATCCATGAGTTCATCTTGTTTTCCATCTAATCATCAAATTTCAAGTTGTTTTGTGGTGTTTGATCATGTTTTAAGAAGTTTGAAACAAGAAAAGTTCATGCATGTTACATTGAAATCATGTTCATGAAATTTGGTTTGAAATTGGATTTAATTAAACTACCCTTGGGCTTTGATTTCTCAAATTGATCTTTGAAACATGTAATACTATGAGTTTTGAAGTGTTTTCCAGAAAATTGGCCCAAGAGGATTGGTTTTGCTGCATCAAAAGTCGATTTGAAGCTGGAGGGTGCAATCTGGAAAACCCAGATTTTTGAAGGCCGCTCGAGCGGGGGTTTTGCCGCTCGAGCGGGGATTTTATGCAACCAGTATTTTCGTCGAATTTTACAGTCTACTCGAGCGGGGGAACACACGCTTGAGCGGATCCCCTTTGTGAGCATGCCCGCTTGAGCGGGGAAAGCCACGCTCGAGGGGGGACCTAATTTTCAGAAATTTCACTAAGTGTTCCAAGGTATGTTTTGGCATCCTCATTGCATCCTAGGCATTCCTAAGCCTTAATTGAGCTATAGTAATGAGGTCATGGGTTAGAAACACACTAATGAATGAACGTGCTAAGTTAAAGAGAATGCAAGGGTGTGTGTGTGTATTCTAAGCCATGTGATAAGAATGAACATGAACCAACGTAATGTAAGCTAAGCTGTGTTAGCCACTTGAATGTGTAATGATAAGATACGTTGTGTTATGTGCCTTGTGTTTGTAGGTCAATGTCCGAGAACTGATTGACCGCTTATTGGAACCACTGTGAGTAACGTTATCGTAAAGATACGTTTATATGAAATTATGTTCCAAATGAGATATGATATGCTATGATTTCAGAAATGATATCTGTTTTTGTGAACGAACATTCCAAGTTTAAATCTATTATGGCATCCATAGATAGTCCCAAGTCATGGGGGACGGCATGAAAATGTGGGTCCATGACATGCAAGTAATTACGAGATCTCATTAGCCACTTCATTGTGGTGATATGTGTTTAATCGGTGTCCGGGACGGGTTACTTTAGTCGGAAGACGTTCTGTTCTATTTTGTGTTCTATGGAATATGCCATTATTTTGTTCTGATATGAGATGACTATGATTATGCTATGATCTGTTTTGTACGTGCAAAATGTTCGGATTTCGTTCACTAACCCTTTTACCTTAATGTTATTCACTGGGCTTTTAGCTCACTGTTTGTATATATATGTATATAGGTGAGCATTCTGGAGTGCAAGCCCGAAGGTATTGTGAGGGACTATGTTTCTGTTGTCAGCCAGCCTTTGTGCCTCCTGTGGAGGTTCCCGATGTAGCTTGTGTTGAGGCCCTGTTGATTCTGTACATGTATATCTATGTTATGAAACTTGTTGGCTGTACTTAAGATATTAAGTGTGTGGGTATAATGTATGTTTGGCTATTGGTTGACTGACAGATATGTCTTTTAAAGTTTTAAATATTCTGTTACATGTAAGTCAACACAGCTCATTGGACAATTATAATTTTTGTATATTGCTTCCGCAGCCCCTTGTTATATGCTTATCTGTTCAGAGGCCTTCGGTAATCCAAGGATTACTGGCCGGTTATGATGCTAAACCTATAGGGGCGGGTTTAACTTCAGTTGGCTTTCAAGATTGATGAAGGAAGATCGAGTTGTTGCGGCGTTCCTTTATGTGATAAAGATGATGGAGAGCTTGTGTTATCAAGTTCCAAGTGGGAGATTGTTGGGTTGGTGGACCCTGATAAATACTGTTCACTCAACCCTATGGAGGGTTTGGGTACTTTCATAATTCCCATGTGATAAATTTTGTAATTCTATACTTATAAATAGATGAGGGGGCGCCTCTTTTAGGTTAAGAAGAGAGAGTTGTATTTTTTTTTATCATAGTGAAAACCGCAGCAGCCGTGGACGTAACCCTATTTTGGGGTGAACCACGTAAATCCTTGTGTTCTTCTGTATGTGATTTGTTTGATTCGTTAATTTGTTTCTTGTTTGTTATTTCGTGTCTCATCGATCTTGGTTAGAAATGGTCAATTCCTAACATGCTTGAACGCAACTCTTGTTGCTCGAGCGGTCTGCAAAAATGATAAACTTTTGTGAGCATGCATTTTATGCTCGAGCCAACTTTTGGTTGTTTAAGCGGAAATGCAAAACACAGAGTGGTCGCTCGAGCATAGAAACAGAATTATGATATTTCCAAATTTGCTTCCAAGTTCCAAACTCAACCCCAAAGTTGCAAATCAAGTTCTTTTGGGCCAAAAACTTAAGGAAACTTGTATAAACTTGTTAAACATCAAGAATTCAAAACTATTTCGCAAAATCAAGACCCAAAAGCATGCCAATTGTGTGAAGTCAAACTTGAAATGTTGAAAACAAATCATGTATGTAATTTCTTGACTTCAAAGCTTCCAAACCATGATTAAATAAGGCAAATTGATGGAAAACATGACAAATTCTCAAAACTATCTTGGTGCATGCATGTGAGAATTCTTAACAATTAAGCTCAAAATGGAAGAAAATATGCATGCATGCATGATATGTTCTTTCTTCCTACCTCACTAGCTTAATTCTTGCATTACTCAATTAAATTCTCTTGAATTCATGGTCTAGACATCATAAGTATCCAATCTAAGGGTTGAATCCTTACCTCACTTCTCAATTAAGCTTTAGATGGTAAATTCACTAAGGTTCCAAGCTAATTCCCTTGAATTCTCTACAAATTCCTTTGTTTGTATTCAATTCTCTCTTTTCACTCTCTCACACGTTTATGAGCTTAGTATGAGGGGATGAGATTGTGTAACTTGAATGTCTTGAGTCAAATAAGCCTTATATAGGCTTGATTAAGAGTTGGTTAATTACACTTGAATTAGTCTAAGCAATGACCATTAATTTATTCTAATTAATTCATTCCGAATCAAATTTCAATTCAACTTACCATAATTTCCTAAAAATCCCAAATAACACATAAGCTAAGTTAATTTCATGATCGCATGTCGATAAGGCTTTCAATTCACAGAACAAAATAGAAACATGAACAGATCTTTCTACGATAGACAGATACCAATGCAAATAACATATAATTCATACAATTAACACATGATTTCCTCTTAATTACTGATTAGGTATTCTTAATCATGGTTTAACAGTTAATCAAAAGTCGGTGTCGTTACACACTTCTACAACTATCAAGCAGTAAATTTATACTATATGTTTTCCATCTCAAGAAAAACAACCACTAGAAAACTTATCAAATAAAACACACACACACAATAAAAATTAGTAGATGTTTTAGTTTTGTGAAATCATCCTCCAGTTTCTTAGCCACCAAACACAACTAAATATGAAAAAGAATAAGGGGAGAGACACAGAGAGAGAGAGAGAGAGAGAGAGAGAGAGAGAGAGAGAGAGAGAGAGAGAGATGTTACTTTCAACAATTGCAAGGGCTTTGGAATCATCGGCCTTGTTGGCCTCAGGAGAAGGAAGAGGAATTAGGGATTTGTGCTCAGCTACGTCTTTTGGAGTTTCGGTGGTGGGTTCTAGTGCGGAAGTCGGAGAAGGTGGAGTGTTAGGTTTTATTCTTGGAATTCTCGTTTGACAAAACCCCTTTGAGTTGTAATTTTATTCGCATTTTTATTCAGTGAGGCTATGAGTTGTTAGATGCGAATCCAACCCGAATCATGCCTTGCAAAGAAGATTGTGGTGTTTAATTCTTTCAAGATTGCCACTTCGCTGATTATGACGGGGATCGAGCTGCCCGGTCAGCTCGTGGGGGTCGAGGGGGCAGTGCCTTTTGGCAAGTCCGGGGCAGCGCCCAGCCGGGGTCGAGGGGCAGCGCCCTCGAAGCAAAATGCAAAAATGCATTCAAAGTTGCATCTCCGCTCGAGCGGACATTCCCCCGCTCGAGCAGAGAATGCTAAGTTCCAAAAGTTTAATTCGCCTGCAAAAATACTGGATGTTGTTTTTTCCCGCTCGAGCGGAACTTTCCGCGCTCGAGCGTAGGTCCGCTCAAGCGGGTAATCTGATGCTCGAGCGGAGATCGCGGGACAGTTTTCTATAAATACGTGTTTCAGTCCAAATCTAGGATTACTTCTCCAGATCTTCTTCTTGGGTTCTAGGGTTTATATCTGGGGATATTTTGCTAGTTTTCTTTGACGTTTTGATTGAGTATTCAACTCATGGTTTAAAGAGTATACATCAAAGAATTATTTGTTTGTTCTACATAAAAGAAAGAGTTGTTCTTCGGTGGATTTTGAAGAATTCGAGCCTGAAGCTTTGGTGGATTCTGGAGTGGCTCATCGTCAAGACAATTCCGAGGTGAAGATGGGGTTGGAAGAGGCACATAGGGGTTGGTTCAATTCGGGCGTGGATTCGCTAGGTAATTAAGAGTATACTTGTGTAATTCCTTTATATTTTCTTAGTGGATTATTTTGTGGCAGTTGCCCGTGGTTTTTTTTTATCACAATTGGAGGTGTCCAATTGTGGTTTTTTCACGTAAAATCATTGTGTCAATTTGTCTTGATTGTTTGATTGAGATTGTTGTATACTGCTTAAAATTGATAGATAATCACAAATCAACATCTAGGGGATTTCTAGATTTTTCAATTGGTATCAGAGCGGGTCGCTCTATTTTTTTTGTTTTACAAATTCTTTTGGAACGAGATCTTGTTTGATTTGTCATAATGGATTCAATTCGTGAGGGAAATTCTATGGTTCAACCACCCCTACTTGACGGATCCAATTATTCGTTTTGAAAAGCTCGGATGAGATCGTTTTTAAAATCTATTGATGAAAAAGTTTGGCAATCTGTCATGTATGGGTGGACTGAACCGACGATGACTGTTGATAGAGTAACTTTCCCCAAACCAATTGATAAGTGGGACACAATTGATTACCAAAATAGTAGCTGGAATAGTAAAGCTATCAATTCTCTCTTTTGCGCTGTCACACGTGAAGAGTTTAGTCGTATTTGTAATTGTGAAATCGCAAAAGAGGCTTGGGATATCTTACAAACTATTCACGAGGGCACTCCTTCTGTTAAACGCTCAAAACTTCAAAGGCTCACGTCTAGTTTCGAAAACCTTTCAATGAAAGATAGTGAGACCTTTAATGAATTTTATGCGAAGTTGAGTGACATTGTTAATTCCAGCTTCAATTTAGGTGAAAAAAATACCATAATCCAAAGTTGTGGAAAAAATTTTGAGATCCTTGCCCGATCGGTTCCAACAAAAAGTTACGGCTATTGAGGAGGCTCAAGATGTTGACAACCTCAAGCTGGATCACTTGGTTGGAAATCTCCAAACTTATGAGGCACATAGGAGTTTCAAAAAGAAACAAAAAGATATTGCTTTTAGTAGTGCTCATAGAGTTGGAGAGGATTCTGATGAGGATTGTGAGATAGATTCCAAGATTACGGCTGCTTTTGTTAAACAATTTAAAATCTTTTTTGAAAAAGAATCCTAATCTTTTAGAATCTACTCATACTCATAAATCTAAAGGCAAAGATAAACTCAAAATTAATTCTATAGCCAAGAAGAAGAAGAAAGCCCTCGCCATCACTTAGGATGATGAATTAGAATCTGATGAAGATGAAAGTGACAATGAAGATCAAGGCGAAGAGGGTCATAAACAATTCCTTGCTTTCATAGCGGCTTCTGAAACTGAAAGACGAACAGAGTATCTGAAGAGGCCAGTTGAGAATGCCATTGATGATGAATCCTCGGAGAGTGAAGATGAAGAACTTCAGCAAGCATATCAAAAGTTGTAAGGAATTTCTTAACTTATCCAAATTGAATGACAAACTCACTACGAAACTCAAAGCATGTGAAAGTGAGAATGTCAAATTAAAGAAAGAGATTTCCGAGGTTAGGAATGATGCTCTTAAGATAGCTAATGATCGACAAGCTCTTTGTGCAAAACTCTTGACTTGTGAGACAGAGAGGAATGAGCTACAACAAATCTATGCAACATATGAAGAAAAAATTGAAACTCTTGAGATGTCTCAAGTTGCTTTGGAAGAACTAATGATCAAGAAAGAGGAGGAACTCAAGTGTGCTATGGCTATCATTGGTCTTTGGAACAGAGGATCAAAGACTTTGGACAATATCATTGGGTCTCAACAAATTTGTTCTGATGAGAGTGGCATTGGCTTTGGTGGTAAGAAAGAACAAAAACAGAGTGCTTCTACATCCCATGATACAAGAACTCAAGGAAAAGGGAGAACAAAAAATTCAACATAAGGATGAACTTCTCAAACTTCCTAGAGTTGGTAAGGTAAAAGAAAAGAAGGTACACCCTGTACACTTTGTTTTTATTTGTCATCATTGTGGTATGTATGGTCATATTCGCCCTTATTGTTATAAATTGCATGGGAGAGTGTATTTGCCTAGACCTAAAAATAGGAAGTTGGAAACCAAGTTGAGATGGGTTCCCATTGCAGGGGAAATGAACCACAAAGTTAAGACACCACCCAAGAATTGCAATTCTTACAACTTTGTTCATACTAAAGCGGTTTAGGTGAGAAAACTTGACTTGTGCTAATTTGTTTATTCTTTTTAGTTTTTTAGGTTTCTGTGTGTTTTTTTTTAGGTCATTTAATGTTTGCCTATTCGTTTTCTGTCTTGCTTTGTTTAGAAAAAAAAAAAGAAATAAAAAATTCAAAAAGATTTTCTTGTATGGTTTTGCAAGCTTGAAATTTTTGAGTAGTCCTTGGTGCATATTAGAATTGATAAGAATATCCATTACATGTTAATACGTGTGTGCTTTCTGTGGTCATTACTCATTTTAGAGTGTGTGTTTTTTGATTAGTATGTCTCATTCTGTACACACTCTTGGATTAGCAAATATCAGAGTCTTCCGCCTTAGTGATAATTTTTTTTCTATGGACTTCTGGCATTGCATCTTTTGTTTTTCTAGAGGAATTGACCTATACTAGCATATCATGGGTGATGTTGAGTCTCTTAACCACTTTCCATCTTTTTGTATCTCCACGGCTCTCCCCCTCTATTCTTTGTAGTCCAGCCATGAGGAAAAGGCTACCTCAGAGTCACTAACCAGGCTATCTTTATTATATCCATGCTTCTCTGGTTTGGTTTCCATATTCTTGAGCGTGTCAGCCGCCACTGAGTGTGCAAAAGAAAAAGAAAAAATATGCAAAAGAAAGAAAAAAAAAAAAGAAAAGATTCATTGATTGAGGGGGAGCCTCCGTTTTTACTCACCAAATACCCCTTGATTCCTAGTAGTTTGACTTTCCTTTGGTGTGCTTAGATTCTCTTGCTGGAGATCCAATTTTCAGATCACTACTAGGATTGAATCTAGTGTTTGTCGAACTTCAAGAGTCACAAACACACTTTTCTCATGGGATCTATACTTTTCACATAATGCATCACTTTCTTTTATGAGGAATTTTCTAGAGGCTGTGCACATTGTGTTTTCAAGTAATTGTGCTTCTTGGATAATCTTGTGTGTTCTAAGGTACAAATCTGAGATTTCTTGCTTGCTCCACCATATATATATAATTTTTTTGTCGTTTTCTTCTTGTTCATTGCTTTTAATGTGGGGGAGTTTGGTTTATCTTTACAAGAGTTTGTTAGCATGAACACTTTGTTTTGCTTGGTAAGGGAGATTGGTTATAGTTGTTTTGCATGTTGCTTTGTACTGTTTGCTAATTATTCCCTTCTTGCATGCTCTTGATATTTACATCATCATATCATTGCTTGTGTGGTTTATGATCTTGCTTTTGTTGTTTGAGCTTCCTTTGTCAATTCGTGACAAAAATGGGGGAGAAAGTTGTTTTTTATGTGTCTTAGGATTTCATGTATTCATGTCATGTGTCAGGTGCATGTGCCTTAGTTTTCATCTATTCATACTACATGTTCTTAAAATCTCCAAGTCGCATCTATTCATGTTTTCCATTTCATGCTTCAAGACAATCTTTTCATATGTTTATTGCTTTTTCATATACTCTTGTGGGACTAATGGTTGTTTTGGAGATTGTGGCACTAATATGTTTTGCAGATCATGACCTTGAGAAAGAAGTTGGCTTTTGTTGAAGTTGGCTTTTGTTGGCTGTAATGGGTTGGGGTGTTTAGGATTTTATTTGTTTAGGTGTGTTTTGTCACGGCATTGCCAAAGAGGGAGATTGTTAGGTTTTATTCTTGGCAATCCCGTTTGACAAAACTCCTTTGAGTTGTAATTTTATTTGCATTTTTATTTCAGTGAGGCTATGAGTTGTTAGATGCGAATCCAACCCAAATTGTGCCTTGCAGAGAAGATTGTGGTGTTTAATTCTTTCAAGATTGCCACTTCGCTGATTATGACGGGGATCGAGCTGCTCGGTCAGCTCGCAGGGGTCGAGGGGGCAGCACCCTTTGGCGGGTCCGGGGCAGCGCCCAAGCGGGGTCGAGAGGCAACGCCCCCGAAGCAAAATGCAAAAATACATTCAAAGTTGCCTATCCGCTTGAGCGGACATTTCCCCGCTCAAGCGGAGAATGCTAAGTTCCAGAAGTTTAGTTCGCCTGCAAAAATACTGGATGTTGTTTTTTCCCGCTCGAGCGGAACTTTCCGCGCTCGAGCGTAGGTCCGCTCGAGCGGCCAATCTGACGCTCGAGCGAAGATCGCATGACAGTTTTCTATAAATACGTGTTTCAGTCCAAATCTAGGATTACTTCTCCAGATCTTCTTCTTGGGTTCTAGGGTTTATATCTGGGGATATTTTGCTAGTTTTCTTTGATGTTTTGATTGAGTATTCAACTCATGGTTTAAAGAGTATACATCAAAAGATTATTTGTTTGTTCTACACAAAAGAAAGAGTTGTTCTTCGGTGGATTCTGAAGAATTCGAGCCTGAAGCTTTGGTGGATTCTGGAGTGGCTCATCGTCAAGACAATTCCGAGGTGAAGACGGGGTTGGAAGAGGCACATAGGGGTTGGTTCAATTCGGATGTCGATTCGCTAGGTAATTGAGAGTATACCTGTATAATTCCTTTATATCTTCTTAGTGTATTGTTTTGTGGCAGTTGCTCGTGATTTTTTTTATCACAATTAGAGGTGTCCAATTGTGATTTTTTCACGTAAAATCGTTTTGTCGATTTGTCTTGATTGTTTGATTGGGATTGTTATATACTGCTTAAAATTGATACATAATCACAAATCAACATCTAGGGAATTTCTAGATTTTTCAAGAATTACTGACAGCCTCTGGATTTCTAACAATTTCTTAGGCTCCTTATCTTCTGCCATTTCTTTGGTTAACCGGATGACCAGGAGGACAATCGGCAAGAAATTTGGCCGGTTCCATCCCCAACGTTCATGCACAGTAAATTGGTGAAAGCTGGCGCAGGTCCTCAGTTTGGTAAAAGATTTGGAGTGTTCTCAATTTGATATAAGTTTGATGAAACTATTAGAGATCAAAAAAATATACTTTTTTACCAAATTTAAATTTGATAATAAATTTAGTTAAACACTATTTGTTTTAGATTTTTTTTAATATATAAATTATGTTTTTTAATAATTTTTTATAAAAATAATTTAACAATCTTATCACTAACCATAATGTATGAGAGAAGTTAAAAAGGATACTGCAGTAATTATGCACGAGTTGTATCTATAATTATTTGTATAAGGAGATTTTAAATGCTGATTAGAGGATTTTGACTAAATCAATAAATGTAGGCATGTGGAAAGACATGTGGATTGAAAAAAGTTAATAAATGCTAATTAGGAAATTTTGACTAAATCAATAAATGCTGAGGTTTTTTTTTAAAAAGAAAAAATTTAAAAAATTCAGATTGAGATATTGAAACTCTCAAAGGACTTGGGGGTTAGAAACCCTTTTTTTCCTTAATATATATACTAGCTTATCACCCGTGCTATGCACGGGATAATTATAGATATTTATATTTGTTTTAGATTTTTTTTAATATATAAATTATATTTTTTAAGATTTTTTATAAAAATAATTTAACAATCTTATCACTGAAGCACGCAAGAATGGTGTTTGAGATGGATGGAGAGGAGAGAAATGCTGCGTGTTGGAATGCCATGCTCATGGGTTACATACAGCACGGATGTTGCATTGAGGCCATCAAGATTGTTTACGCAATGAAGTCATCTGGCTTGCAACCTCAGGAATCATTGCTCAATGAAGTCAGGTGTACTTGCGGGAGTAGATTTCTTGAGAACTAGAAGGATGGAAATGTGTACATGAATTGATTAACGGCTCGTTACTTGCATATAGTTCTCATCTTTGTACATGAATTCCACAAAATGTGTAGATGGTAAAACTTTTTTCCTTGCTCACTACGCCAAAACAGAACATTAACGACAATTTTTTTAACGGCGGTAATGAAAATCGCCGTTAAAGATACTATTAACGGCGGTAACGAAAACCGCCGTTAATACCGCCGATAATGTATCATTGACGGCAATTTCGTTACCGCCGTTAAAAAAACCGCCACTGAAGTGTCTTTAACGACGGTAATGAAACCCTCTATTAACGGCGGTAACGAAACCGCCACTAAAGCCCGCCTTTAACGGTGGTAACAAAACCGCCGTTATTGCCCAATCATTACTGTCGTTAATGACGGCGGTCTTTGCCGGTGGAGCTCTGGCGAAACTCCGGCGAAACCATCTACAATAAAGTAAAAGTAATGTTTAAATATTTATTAAGGGAATATATTTCATGAAGAGTGGTTATGGTAGAGTGGTTAGTGTGGGTGAATGAGAGGTCCTGGGTTCAAGACCTGAGGAGTGCAAGAAAAAAGAATTTATTTTTGAAAAATTTGAACCTATTTACGGCGGTAAAAAATCGCCGTTTTTGGTCGACTTTTAACGACGGTAATTTATCTGTTTACGACGGTTGTACTTTTTCCGACACGCGCATAAACGGCGGTAACGAAACCGCCGTTAAAAGCTTTAACGGCGGTTTTACAGCCTTTAACGGCGGTAAAAAACCGCCGCTAAAGCTCAATTTTGGCGTAGTGGCTCCTGCTCACACCGGGACAGACTTCAAGAAATCGGCACGCAAATATAGTGAAATTTTCATGCTCTGATTTCATAATTCGATTTTTGGTCTGGACTTGGGAAACACTGATACATTACAATATTTGATTGTTTGGGTAAACGTGAAAATTATTCAGTAGTACCACTGGCGTGTGTGAAAGTACACAAATGTTCAGATCAGCTCCATCCATCCCGTAAATACTGCTCTTATTGCGGTGGAAGCACTTCCCGCACAAGATTATCCTTTATGCGATATATATAGCTGCTGGTGTGTATTTGCACTAGCTGTATTTGGGATTACATTTTCTCCCTACTTTAAAGAAATTATAATTCAACTCTTTGTAATTAAAATATTCATTCTCTAATAATATTTATCTCTTTTAACAAAAGCTATAATTTCAGGGTTGACAAATACTCGATCCTGCGGAGAGATTGTGAAGGAGTTGCCAATGCCAGTCTTTAGAAGTTGTCATGTTATATGCATTTGCGAGATCACATTGCTTTTAAGTCGGTACCATTTCATGTTATGCAAACTTAATAGAGTTGTCTATAGAATCTCTAATGTTTATACATTTTCTTTTGATAACCTGTGCATAAGAGGCGCATCAATTGGGAGCCAGTTGTTTCCCAGCATTTCATATGTATTTTTTTTAAAATAAAATTTAAGAGACATACATTTTATATTAACATGTATAAGAGACATACAAAACATAAGCCATGATGAATAATATTACATTTAGCTCAAAGTGATTATCAGAGAGGAAATGATACCCCAAATATTTGCTCAATCCTCAACCTTTGGTACAGACGGCTCGGAGAAAATGTGCCCTTTTTGGTATTGAATCTTGTCAAATGATGAGTCTCTCTCAATTAGCAGATCGGTCGGCTGTGAATCGTGAGGTACGATCACCATAGCTGCCTGTTTTTCCCTATAGGATGCCCAAGTGACCAAATAAAGCCCCGCCACGATAAAAAATCCCCCTATAATGCTTTTCCACATGTAAAGTAGACAAAGGGTGAGTTGGTCCAAAGTGCCAGATTATTTCTTGACGATAGTTGCAACTATTTCATTGTAGAACATCGATGTGAGAAAATAAAATTTTCATTATAAATCCAAGCAAAGTAGACTGAAGAATTGCAGTGATGTAAATGGAGCCGAAGTTTTGAGAGCAAACCTTCCCAAATAAATGGGGCTTCCGAGGAAAATCCTTGAGAGGACGGCAGATGCAAAAGGTTGAAGTGGATTATAAAGAGCAACCAAAGCAGGTCCCAGGATCTTATTGGACCATGCCGAGAGTCCATAGTTAAAGGCAGATGCAACAATTCCCTAAAGAAAACACACGAACAATACTCTTTAAATCTTTTATCTAATATTTCCTTTCGACATGATTCAATGCTTAATCAACTGAAAATTATCTGAAACTGTCTAGTCCAGTAAAAATCGCAGGACAAAAAAGTCACTGAAAAATAAGGAAATACACACATCCACTGGCCAGAATCGGGTGGAATAAGAATCAAGTGCCCAACCCACACTTGTAACAACCACACATGCCCTAAGTATGGTTCTTCGAGTTTTGGCTGGCCTAAACATTAAACAGACAGAGCTTAGGCTCCGTTTGATTATAAAGAAATAAATGATGGAAAATGAAAATGATAGAAGGTGAAGTTAAAAAAAAAATAAAAAAAAAATATATTTTCTTGTATAAATTTGATTAAGATGAAAATTTTGCAAGAAAATAAGAATTCTAATCATAACAGAATACTTTTATGACAAATTTAAATTTTCTTGTATTTTCATGTGTTTTTTGCTAAAAACTAGAAGCTTAATTACCATGCTATATGAGTTGTACATGAAAATTAACTTTATTGTAAGTCTCACATTTTCATGCTAAACAAACTCAGAAACATTTTATGTTTTTTCCATTCCCTTCACTTTCCACCATTTTCATCCTAACCAAACTGAGCCAAGAGAATTAGTTTGGCAGGTTTGCTATAGTTCAGTGTAGTTTCTTTCACTTGATTATATTGCTATTTTTCATAAATTGATCTCCAAAAAAATGATAAACAAACCACAACACAACCTCTCAGAGTTGGACAAAATCATAACCATAAAATAACCCAGAAATAAAATTGTTTAGCAAAACTGCTAACTGAAGGTAAACATAACATTTATCAGAAAGATACAGTCCTATCTAAAGAAAATGAAAGAAAGACAGAACAGAGAGAGAGATACTTACGGCATAGAGTACAGCTAAAATCTCAGACTGGGTCAAATTCCAGTCTGTTGACTCATTGGTCATAAACAATGCTGTCACTACCATAAGTACAGCACCAAAGAAGTATGAATATGCTGTCACTGATAGGCTCGCTGGATACTTTGCAAGAACCGGAGCCTGAAATTATTTGACAGCAATAGGTTAAACCCCACAATAATAAACCTCAGCTCCAAGCTAATCAATCCCACATATAACTACAACACTAGTCATCACTCCCCAAAATTCAAGAAGCAATTATAATTTCCCACATATAACTCCAACATATTCATTCATCATTCTCCAAACTTGAAGAAGCAAGTATGATTTCCCATGGAAAAAGAAGGTTCTTAATCACATGTACTAGCAATAATCACACAAATACAACACAATATCCAGATTATGGAAAATTTCAGTTGCAATAAATATTACAAGTTTGAGCCGTCTTTTGTTTAGAAAGCACAATTAAAGAAATGAAAACAATAAAGATGAATTTAAGATGCAAACAAAAATATTAAAATAAGGGTTCATAGATAAAACTGGAAAATAATAATTTGCTCGAACAAATGGAACCCCAGAGAAAGGTATTGAAAAGACATCTTATACGCATTTAAAAGAATTGTGCCAGCTGCATCTTCAGGTTCATGCAAATACTCGGGTGAGTGGACAAAAAGAAATTGAAAACCTCACACCAAAAACTAATGCCAAACAAACCAAATAGAAAAGCATTAGAAAGCTAACAAATTGGCAAAAAAATTGAAAGTGCAGTCAACATAATTGCAAGATAATTCTACCTATTTGTTTCTTATTTACATCAAGCTATAGCAGCCCATATCTACAACCATGAAACAGCAAGGAATTATTTATGAGCATATAAGACTTCATTTTGTTAGGAGAGATTCAATAGGTGCATGCCAGGTTTCAAAAGAGATTGCGGTCGCGGGGTGTAAAGGTCATAGTGTAACGATTGTGATAACTGAAACCGTGAATTTTTTAATTTTTTGCACAATTTGAAAAAAACTTATTGATACATACGTTTTTGTTTTTTTAAAATTACATTTATTAGGGTTTAAAATAGATTTTGATCAATTATTAGTTTTTAAGCATGATCCAATATATTTCATATTTTTAAATCACTATAAAAGAAACCTTTTATATTTTATTTCAATAGTTAATGACTTTAAAAATGATTGATTTTAAATGTCTATAAAATTATGTTTGACCAATACCTGAACTAACTAAATAAAAAACTATTTACAATTATTAAATGAAATGATTATTAAAAAAAATTGTGCCATGGACAAAAATTATTTTTGAGATAATATTTTTTTTAAAAGACATTTTTTTAGACAACACTATACAGCTAACTAAATACAATTATTTACAATTAAGTATTAATTGAAATGATTATAAAAATTAGTGTTTTTTTTTAAAGACATTTTTAGACAACACATTATGGTAACAAAATAAATTTACAATTAAACATTTAATTAAATGATTATAAAAATAAATACAACCACTGTTTATATTTTTTTTTATTGGAGAATTTTTTTTAAGGTCCCTAGCATTAAGATTTTATAGGATAAAAGATATGCAATATTTTCATAGTAATTGGGATCCCTCAACATTTTTTCAGAGAAATTTTGATCTAGAGAACTTTCGAAACTAGAGAAATTTCTCCAGGTGCGTTTTGTGTGTTCATGTTTGGAATTTCTCTGGACATATCAAAATCTCCTTAGAATTTCTCTAAGTGTGTTTGTGTGTTCATGTTTAGAATTTCTTTAGGTATTTTCACTAAAATTTCCCCAGACACATCACAATCCCACAGTGTTTGAAAAAATTCACACATTGACCATAGCTAGAGAAAATTCATACAGCGACCACAGCCAAAGAAAATTTACAAAATTACAAACAGTGACCGTAATCAAAGAAAATTCACACAGTGATCACAGCTAGAGAAAATTCAAACAGTCAGAGAAAATTCACAAAATTATAAATAATGGTCACAACCAGAGAAAATTCACACAGTTCCCACATCCAGAGAAAATTCACAAAATCTAGAGAAAATTTAATCTAATTCCTGAGCTGCCCTGTCAATAGAATCAACGTTGTCCATCCAGGCCACATCTCCATATTCCACATCGATGACGTCGGCAATTCCTCCAACAAACTCACCAGAGAAGTCGCCGCCTTTGGCCTTCTGGAACCACTGCTTTACGCAGTCCGACACCACGGTTGCCAGCGGCGTTGTGCGGTGGTTCTCCCTATCATTGTGCTGCTTCTGCTGCCATTCTTCTTCTTCTTCTTCTTCTTCTTCTTCCTCCAACCTCAATTCGCTACCAATTCTGCTGAGTTTAGTGCTTTTGGGACCTAACTATTGTTGTAGATTTAACTGTTGCAGCTCTGCTTTGTATATATATATATATTTGTTCTTGGTGGGTTTGAAAGATAATTTGATGAATATTTGATTTCATGATTCAAATTTTGAGGATTTATATAAGGTTTTTAGTAGAGGGAGATAAATTTTCTGATCAAGTTCTAAGAGAGCGAGAGATTTGGTGTGAGAAGAGAGAGTGTGTTATATATGAGCGTGGGTGAGAGACCTTAGGTTACAAAAAAAAAATATTGTAAACCTCTCCCATTACTAAAAGTTGAAGAGGGATGTTAAACAAATTTTCTCCTTTTTTATTTTACATGCTAATGTAATGAAATAAAAATAAAAATCCATATAAGGTTTTTTTTCTTTGGGTTTGGATCACTTGAGTATTCGTTTTTTTTTTCTTTTTTTTTTTTTTGAAAAGGAAGCTATTTGGAATATTGTTGTATGAGAGGGTTCAAGAAAGGAGTTAGAAAATTCTAAGATCTTCAAAGATTCTTGAATAACAACTTCGAATTCTCTAGAAGATGATGAGAGGCTTAGATTCTTCAATAGTCTCAACTTAAGAACACAAGAGTAAAGGAGATGATGGAGATAAAAGATTGGGTGAAGAAGAAGGCAAAATGGCTAGAGAGAGAATAATGGCAATGCTCTCCCACTTTCACTCTCAAGGTTGATAATGGAGAAGGGAAATTAGTTCTTTCCCAAGAGTTAAAAATCTCCAAAATCCATCCCTTGTAAAGCTATGGGTGGGTGCTATTTATAGGCACCTCATGATGTAGGATGGAGCCCATGTGCAAGGCACATGGGGAATATTCTCTCTAACCACCTTGTCCGAGGAGGTGACATCTCCGAGGATGAGGAAAACCCCGAAGAAGAGATTAACCTCTCGGCGAACCCTTCTTCTTAGCCATATCTAACCAATGATCCCCAATCATCCCAAAAGGGTTAGGGGTAGTCCCAGAGGATGTCCTGCCGCAAAATATTGCCGAGTCTCATGGACCCCCCGGGGTCGTGCCACCTCGACCTGGGTATAGGCTAGTTTAACCGAAGAGTGAATTTTTCTCCACTCACCGTCCTCGGGATCGGTTCCTTTGTTCGGACTCCATTACGCCCATGGTTCTGGTACGTAGATCCCGGAAAGCTCCGAGCACGCAAGTGTTCTGAGACTCATTAACGGAGCGACTTCTGGATTGCGTCTGAATCCGTTCGAAGCCAAGTGCTTCGGACCTCTAGGTTCGTAGATCCGAACCCTTTCGAGTCCGAGTGCCTCAGATCTCTAGGCTTGCTCAATACCTTTTCGAGTTCGGGCCCGAGTAAGTCTCTAAGTTCGTGGATCCAAACCCTTTCGAGTCCGAGTGCCTCGGGTCTCTAGGCTTGTTTAATACCTTTTCGAGTTCGGACCCGAGTAAGTCTCTAAGTTCGTGGATTCGAACCTTTTTGAGGCTTAGAGCCATTCAGTCTGTTTAATGGCGATAAATCTGGACCCACCAATCTTGGACTTGCGATAAATTCAGACCCACCAATTTTGGACTTGCGATAAATTCGAGCCCACCAACCTTAGACTATTGGGCCTAATTAATTTAGTGGGTTTAAATTAGCTCCTCTTACATTTGCCCCTTGCGTGTATGAGAAATTGTAGTTTTCTTGGACATGCATAATTTCACCTTGTCAGCCGTACTTCACATTACGTCTTCGGAAATATTTGGTCTTAACAGAGTCTATGAATAAAGCTGATAGCTCACCATAATTTACAGATAAAATTGACAAGTAAAATAAATAAATAAATATCTTCTTTTTTTTTAAACTTTTTTTTTTTTTTTTTAGGCTCATAGACACTTTTTTGCCTTTTGATATCTATATTTTTATTTTTTAAAGAGAAACAAAACTTGAATTGTTTAATGCACCACCCACCAAACCTTAACATTTAATTAATATGGCACCTGCTCAAAGAAAATAATGATAATAATTCTTTCCACTTCCAGAAACTAATAAAATCAAAAGCTTGACCATCCTTTTTTTTTTTTTTTTTTGTATCCTTGCTTGAGGCCCACGCAGCTTTTCTTCACCACTTTGATTCCAATTTCTTTTCTTTTTTTTGGTCAAAAACAAAAGAAACCAAGAAGTTTAAGCCCCATATTTTCTCTCTCTAACATACTGAGAAGAAAACCCAACGCCTTCAACAAATGGCTGATTTGTTTATTATAAATAAAATACCAGTGCTCTGCTTTCTTTTCTGAGACCACCGCCACCTCTTCTGTAAATCGAGAAAATAGAGACCACGACGAAACTTTCTTTCTTTTCTTCTTTCTAGAAGATTTGATAACCCTTCAACTTTTTGTAAATTCACTCCAGGTGCCATTTTTTCATAGACACCTAGAACATGTTCTCTCTCTCTAGCAACGTAAACTCATTTTATGGCAGCCAAACAAATCTTAGAAAACCGTTATAGAGAGAGAAAAAAAATTTGAGAGACTACCCCAAACCACACCTTTCATTTTCTTGTTAGGCAACCCAACGAATCCATCAATATATGGATACATATATATATATATAAATAGTACATTCTGAGAATATTCTAGCATCACACCTCCTTTTGTTTTCTATTTAAGGACAAGTGTAAAACCCTAAATCTCATCCATTTTCTTTGCTCATAGCCGCTTCGAAAAATGTTTGGAACCTCTAATTTAGAGGTACCATTAGTGATGTGGCAGTGGGTCCCCCACTGTCACAGCCAATCATGTGTTTTGATTTTTGATTTTTTATTCTTTTTTCACCTCATTAGAGGTGGGTTTAGAGATACTTTTCTAGAGGTCTCTAGCACTAGAGGTCTCTAGCATTGTTGTAACCGGTCCAGGTCTCTCTCTCTACAGGCACCAACCTTCCTCTTTCTTTATATTTTTTTGTTTTGAAACCAGTGGCATACACTTTCTCTCACTAAACAAAGGGACCAAGCTTCTTCTCCTTTCTTATTTTATTTTTGAAACTCATTTTGGCTGACTCTCTCAAAACCAAGACCAACCCAAACTTCATATTCTTTGAAGAAGCTCTATATTTATAATACCACAGGGCCATTTCGTTTGCTCACTGCTCGTTGGTGAAACTCCGAGCGCCGTCGTCATTGCCGAAGACCCACACCACTTTTTGAGGATAAAGACAAACAACCTTTTTCTTTCTCTTCTGGGTATGCTTTTCTCTCTTTGAAGTACTGACGAATCAACTCTTATTCTTTTCCAGGTTGCCCACTGTCGCAGATCCGATTGTTGCCGATGACACTATCCGAGCTACTGTTAGCACATTCCGACACTAGCTCTACTACACCCTCAGTATTTCACTCCAATCCAGCATCAATTTCTCAGAGCTCTGGACTCACCAGAGCTTAATCTTGCTTCCATAGTCGCCAAAGATCCATGCCGCTTGGCGCCGCTACTGAAGACGCCATGACCCAAGTTTCTGCTAGCTCACACCGTCGCCAGCTCTAGTCCATCTACCTTGCCGCCGCAACACCGACTTGCCATCACCTTGCCCCAGCTCCGACAGCCGTGCATATCGCGACCCAAGCCACTGCTCACCGTGGGTGCTTTACTTCGGCTCATCGACGCCAGCTCTAGTCCATCTACCTTGCCGCCGCAACACCGACTTGCCATCACCTTGCCCCAGCTCCGACAGCCGTGCATATCGCGACCCAAGCCACTGCTCACCGTGGGTGCTTTACTTCGGCTCATCGACGCAGCTTCCCAGAGATCCAAATACTCCGGAGCAAGGTTCACCAACCAGCACCGACACTGACTTCTTTTGTGACGACACTGCTGCTTCCGACTTTTGAGAGCCATTGTGACGCCGACTCCTCTACCTCACCATCGGTGTTTTACTATTGTCGGCTTATCTCTGCTGCAATCTTTGCTACCTGCGTCGGCTATCCAGCGCCACCCACATGCGTTGCTACTTCCGTCCTTAACTGCCCAACACCGACCACGCATGCCGCCCACTCAACGTGGCGTGCGTGGTCTCGCCAAGCACCGTTCAGCTTGTTGTTGGTATTCTTTCTTAGCTTAACAATATTTATTGGAGCTCCGAACTCACGAATTTCGGCCCTGTTTTCATACCCATTGTAATCTATCGCCATTGGTTCCGGCTATGATTAATCAACGCCAACCACACCGCCGACTCAGCACGGTGTTGGTTTGCCTAGCTGCCCGCTGTTTCGTGCACCATTCTCAGCCTACACCGCCTTTGGTTTTCATCCTCTTCGTTACTTCTCTAAGTCTGTCGGTAAGTATTATTATTATTTTAAAAAAAAAAAAAAATTGGTGGAAGCCTTCTTTGTGGTAAACCCAATTTCAGGATCTCTACATCTGATATATATGTTTTGTGAATCTTGATGTGTTGATTGCTGCTCATTGCTGAAGAAAATAAAACTTGAATAGCCCTCCGTTGATTTTTTCCTTGAAATAGAGGCAAGTCTTGAGGCATTTTTGTTGACTCAAAATCTGATGTTGCTAAAATCACAATATTGAATGTTTGAATATTGTAATTCCGGAATTTGAAACTTTACTGAGAAGCTTGGTTTGAATGTAGGCAAAATGACACTTTGCTCTGTTGAAAAGAAACGAACAAATGTGTTGTTGTCGTCGATGATACACACATTGATATTGCTATTTGTTGGACCCCTCCGATTGGATCTTGAACTCATGATGAAATGTAGCCCTGAAATTCATGTTTTGGAGCTTGACTTTGTGTTGATAAATATTGATATAGATGGGGTATTAATGTTGCAAAGATTCATTGGTGTAGAGAGAGAAATAATTTGAATCTTTTGAGTTTTGTTGGTGCTGCTACTGAAAATTTTGTTAGGCTTGCCTTGAAATTTGTAGAGCAAAATACAATAAATGTTGTTGCAAACGAAACCCAAGGGAGTGAGCCCCTCATATTGTATATAGGTCATGTTGTTGAATAATTAATTATTGTCTTGTTGATCTTGTAGATGCTCGGAAGATAAATAATTGATGCCCGATGCTGAGATTTTGTTTGAACATTGTTGCTTTATGTCGACTTGAGAGGAACCGGCCTGAAGAGACAAAATCTTGATTGTTGCATTTTTCATGAACTCGCTCAAAGGAATAAAATTGTTGTAGCTTAAATAGATCATTATTATTTGTTGATGTTGCCCCATTCCGATAATGCCTGAATCAGGATATGAAATTGATATTGCTTATCTCGTTTGTCGGCTTTGCTATTTTAGGCAAATGAATTCTTGATTGAAATCCACGACCTCGGGGCCCTTAGAACCCGCACTAATGAGAGCAAGGGTTGTTCCTCGAAAGTCCGAACAGAAGCAAGACTGTCCCTCGGGAGTCCGAAAGTAGCACACACCCTACTTTGGCAAGAAAGATTCCTTTGGAAGATAACCGAGTCTACCAAGCTTGCACCAACAGAAGTAAAGATTGTCTCTCAGAAGTCCGAGCAGAAGCAAGGCTGTCCCTCAGAAGTTCAAGCGGAAACAAGGCTGTCCCTCAGAAGTCCGAGCAGAAACAAGGCTGTCCTACAGAAGTTCGAGCGGAAACAAGGCTTTCCCTCAGAAGTCCGAGCAGAAACAAGGCTGTCCCTCGGAAGTCCGGGTGGATGCGCACTTCTACTTCGGCAGCTAATGGAAGCAAAGGCTATCCCTTGGGAGTTCGAGTAAGAGCAAGGTTCTGAAAAGCGGTTGCGGTCGTCGTAACAGTGGCGGTGGCGTGGTTGCGGTTGCGGGGTGTAAAGGCCGTAGTGTAACGGTTGCGGTAACCGGAACTGTGAATTTTTTTATTTTTCACACTTCTGTGGAATGTTGACATTTGCCCCTAGAGTTGCGAGGTCATTTGGAAAGCTTTCACCAGCTGCTCGGGTTGTGGCCGTCATATACTATCATAGCCATGTCTTCTAAAATATCCTGGGGCTCCTGTTCTTTGAACTCTAGCTCATCTGCTTCGACTTTCTTTCTAAAGATCTTCTTAAGTGTCCGACACTTTTCTGTAGGATGTCCTAGTGATCGGTGGAAAACACAATAATTAGGACCCTCACGGTCCTTCTTCGGCAAAAGCTCTTCGACATGAGGCAACTTCAGTTCCCCGTCTGCCATCCATTCTTTAACTAAAGCCTTCACCTCCTCAACACTACATGGAAAAGAAGCGTCATCTTCGCAGTATTTCCTCTTCTGACCTCTGAATTCCTTCCCCTGCGACTTTCGGGTAGAAGGCGCGGAAACCGTAGTGACAGAAGCTCCTCGGGATGACTTGAAGCTGGTTTTATAACTAGTCTTGAACCCGATCTCCTGAGACTGGGGTATGTTGATGTTCCGAGATGCTTCAATTAGTACCGAGAAGGTGGGTAGCTTGTGATTAACAAGAAGCATCTTGTACCCATTCAATGCCCCTTCAACATAGATTTAGACCAAGTAGCTTTCCTCCACAGCCTCATGACAGTCCACAGCTTTGTCTTGGAACCTCTTCACATATTCGAGAATGTCTTCACCCTCCTGCTGCTTTTCCTTACACAAGGTAAGTGTGGTCACTTTCTCGGCCACTTGAAAGAATTTGGCGTGGAATTTGTTGACCATCTCCTCCCAACTTCAAACAGAGTTTGGGGCCAAGTTAAAGTACCAACTATATGCTCGATCGGTGAGGGACTTGGAGAATTCTCTCAGTCGGAGGACATGATTTGAACCATGAATCCCCAAAGTCTCGATGAACCGAACAACATGTTCTCGAGCATTTCCTTGCTTGCCATTGAATTTGATGAACTTCAGCACTATGTACCCCTCCGGGTATGGATAACTCAACATCTCGATAGGGTATGGTGGCTTGACATCCGGATCAGGCAAAGAGGGTAAAGTTTTCTTGCTTTGTTCTAGCTCGAACATGGCTTGCACATCTACAAGGGTGAGAAATTGTTGAGGGAGAGAACTTGATGGTGGTATTCCCGGAACCTGACTTGTAGACCCAAAGACTGAGCTTGGAGCAACTTAGCCAATTGGGTGTTGAGAATTCACCATCGGTACATGATGATATTGGCCATCGGCACCTATGGACACATCATTTGGTGATGGGACGTTGCATTGGGTCCCATAAAGTCCGTTGTACGCCATGGCTATATCGGGTTGGGCTTGTAAACTTGGCGTCGGAGCCAAAGGAGACCCACTTGGTACACAAGTAGAATTTACAATCGTTGGAACAAAATTAGGCTTAGATGGAGCACCATTTGTAGAGAAATCTCTGTAGGCCTTCCTTGAACTTCCACATTCGCCGAAACATCATTCATCGCGCCAGAAACTCCTCCAACCACCGATAGACCATGGCTCGATCCTCCAAGTGCGTGATTTTGCACTCTATGGGCCATAGGTTGGCCATGACTTGTTCCTCCTAACACTTGATTTTGCACACCATTTTGTACAACTTCAGGGAGAATTTGTGGTAGATCTTGATGGTTTTGGCCATTCCCAACATTACCATGAAGTTGTTGATGCTTACTGTCGCCGATTTGACCTCCATTTGTTGCCGGTGGTGCGAAATGCGAATCCATCACCAACATAGTATGGATGAGATTTTGAAGGGTCGTGAGAATCTCTTGTTGAGTGTATTGGAGTCCTTGAATGGCTTCTAGGATGAGAGGTGAGCTTTGAACTTGAGTCCTTTCATCACCACCATTGGAAGAGCCTTGTTGATGAGTCTCATTATCTGCAATTTTTGTCGGTGTTGTATGAGTTCCAGATCTCGTTAAAACCATGAATCAATCCGCCTCCCCAGTGAAGTCGCCAAATGTATGAGAGGGTTCAAGAAAGGAGTTGGAAAATTCGAAGATCTTCGAAGATCCTTTAAGAACAACCTCGAATTCTCTAGAAGATGATGAGAGGTTTAGATTCTTCAATAGTCTCAACTTAATAACACAAGAGTAAATGAGATGATGGAGATAAGAGATTGGGTGAAGAAGAAGGCAAAATGACTAGAGAGAGAATAATGGCAATGCTCTCCCATAGATCTCTCACTTTCACTCTCAAGGTTGATAATGGATAAGGGAAATTAGTTCTTTCCCAAGAGTTAAAAATCTCCAAAATCCATCCCTTGTAAAGCTATGGGTGGGTACTATTTATAGGCACCTCATGATGTAGGATGGAGCCCATGTGCAAGGCACATGGGGAATATTCTCTCTAACCACCTTGTCCGAGGAGGTGCCCTCTCCGAGGATGAGGAAAACCCCGAAGAAGAGATTAACCTCTCGACAAACCCTTCTTCTTAGCCACACATAACCAATGATCCCCAATCATCCCAAAAGGGTCAGGGATAGTCCCAGAGGACGTCCTGCCGCAAAATATTGCCGAGTCTCATGGACCCCCTGGGGTCGTGCCACCTCGACCCGGGTATAGGCTAGTTTAACCGAAGAGTGAATTTATTTCCACTCACCGTCCTCGGGATCGGATCCTTTGTTCGGACTCCATTACGCCCATGGTTCTGGTATGTAGATCCCGGAAAGTTCCGAGCCCGCAAGTGTTCTGGGACTCATTAACGGAGCGATTTATGAATTGCGTCTGAATCCGTTCAAAGCACTAGGTTCGTGGATCCGAACCCTTTCGAGTTCGAGTGCCTCGGATCTCTAGGCTTGCTCAATACCTTTTCGAGTCCGGGCTCGAGTAAGTCTCTAAGTTCGTGGATCCAAACCCTTTCGAGTCCGAGTGCCTCGGGTCTCTAGGCTTGCTCAATACCTTTTCGAGTCCAGGCCCGAGTAAGTCTCTAAGTTCGTGGATCCGAACCTTTTCGAGGCTTAGAGCCATTCAGTCTGTTTGATGGCGATAAATCCGGACCCACCAATCTTGGACTTGCAATAAATTCAAGCCCACCAATCTTGGATTTGCGATAAATTCGAGCCCACCAACCTTGGACTATTGGGCCTAATTAATTTAGTGGGCTCAAATTAGCTCCTCTTACAATTGTAATGATGTGTAACAGGCCGTTACGGTACCGTTACGGCCGTTGCGTAACACCAAAACGGCCCTTACATATGTAAATTTCTGTCACATCGCAAAAGCGAGTGTAATGGGTAGCGCTTACCATTGCAACCGTTACGTAACGGCCGCAACCGTTACGTAACATCATTTTTTGAAACCTTGGGCATATGCTTAAAAAAAGACAAGTGAAGATGAAAGAGGACAGGTAAATCAGCCAGGAGAGAAGGTTGGAGTTGGACAATATTGCCTTCATGAGATATGAAATTGGAGACAGATTTCCAGAGCACTGTGGGCAATATTGCCAATGTCGCCTTTAGAATATTTTATTGTTCAAATATTCTTGCTTTTGTTTTATGGGTGTTGCCTACTTGGAACCTTCTTTAATCTAAATTTGGTTTTGAAAAGGAGTGTGTTATTCAAAGGTGGCATAAACATCAAGCAAAATGGAAGGAGCTCATTGAAGTCGACCAGAGTGCTAGTTTTTTCAAGGACACTCCTTTTTCGACTCATCTACTACATGATTTTATTGCAAGATGAACCCACATTGTTTCTCATGTTAGAAGTTGTATGCAACAATGGCATATTCAACAATGAGTCTACCTCGAGCTTTTTCAAATTATATGAAATTTCGTATCCATTTTTACTTTACCTTACCATTTTCATCAATTTAATATAATAGACACTCAAAATCTACAAAATGAGATAAATTATCAAATACCTGAATGGCTATATATGCCGCCGCGCACACACAGTTCCCTATTAAGCACAACACACCTAAGTGCCACTGATCAAGCCCAAACTTCAAAAAACTAGGCATAAACCATACAGCTGGTTCAGGTTGACCCTTGTTAATTATTTCACTATGTGCTGCAAATTCTGACTCCGTGTACCCAATCAAGGATGGACCTCGAAACAAAACCATCAATAAGGCACCAAAAACACAAATGAGTGTACCTCCAACCTTTGCCTGACCTTCAGTTCTGAGCAAATTCACTGTTTCTGTACTGCATGAACAAGATTTGCAAATCATATTGAAGAAGCAATAGCAATGTAAGAAATTAGTTAACAAAAATATACATACCATATAGACGAATATGTGCATATATGTGTGTGTATATATAGAGAGAGATAGAAGCGAGGACCACATAATTCAGGCAAGAATAGGAAGTGATCAAACTAACCCCATCATAACAGCCAATATGAACGTAAAGACGGGCATAGCAGGTTGTATGGCTGCAGCATACGTTGGATTTGTGTAACTAAGACCGAGAAGAAACAATAGCTGGTTGCCGAATATCCTATTTCAATATTAAAAAGTGAGACATAACCACGCAGATTGATTAGTATTATGTTAATTCTATCAGACCCTTAATATATAGTATCTAGCAAACTCTACCTAAGAAGTTCAGGAGATTTTTTTAACTTACCCAGTTAATCCAAGAAAGAAGAATGACATGAGGAGTTCTTTAGTCATAGGTGGTCTAACTCTTCTGCAAGCATGAAACAAGAAACTGTTGAACAAGCTGTACTGTATATATTTATTCATTAAATATAAAATAAAAGAACAAATAAGTTGTTGGGTTCATCTCTACAACTGAATATACAGACGGACAAAGAACTGCAGTATATAGCTGGTATCCACAAATGTTGGTTAAGCAGCTATATTGATTGGAGTAACGCTGTAGCTTGGAAACAAATAAAAAACATGAACCCAATTCACCTCTGCATGTCTGTTTGTCAATCGGATTAAGATAAATGGCAAGCAGAATAGTACTGAAAACTGAACTACAAACAAAGAATTCCCTCAGAAATTTTAGATTCAAGTGTGTTGAAGTTTGTGACCCGGACAATCCAACATGATATAGTGTAGACAATAGATTCTGTGTTCGAACATCATCACCTATCTAATAACTAAAATAGGCACATGTGTGTGAGAATAAAAGGAGAAACACTATTTATCATTGATTTTGTTTCGACACTTAAGGCAAAGTTTGGGGACTTTGAAATAATCCAAAAAGTAAAAAAGTTACTTAAAAAGTTAAAAAGTTAACACTATTCACCAAAAGTCAACAATTACGGCTGCACAACTTTCAATTCAAATTTTCCTCTAAAAATCAATTTTCACAATTTTTTATTACACATTTTTCTATAAAAAGTCAAAAAGTTAACCCAAACATCCATATTTTCAACCTCAATTTTTTAGTCAAAAAAGACAAAAAGTGCACTTATTTAGTCTTCCCAAACAAGGCCTAAATTCATATACGTGTAGTACACGTTTTGGTGAACTATTTTGGAATTGAAAATATAACTAATGAAATTATCTCTCTCTACTAGCTTAAGCTATGAGTTGGCAGTTAACAATGGGGGATTCAGCATTAAAATTTACAAGGAAATGAAATCTCAACAATCAAATTTCTTAATAAGAACATCACCAATAAGCTATGAATCTAAATCCATTCAAAAATCCTTTTAGTAGCCACACCTAGGGTATGGTGAGGGGGAGGTCCAATGTTCGAGCTGATGGAGTAGCGTACTAATGCTATCTTTGCCCCCCCCCCCCCCAAAAAAAAAAGTCCATTCACAAGTCCAAAGAACGCCTGAATTTGTACTTGTTCCACAAAATACTGTTTCATAGATTTATGCAAAGGATACTGAGAGTGAGAGATAGAGAGAGAGGGAATGACTTTTCGCAGAGGTAGGTGATGGGAGCGAGGATGGCAAGGGCGCGGAGATCGCGAAAGACACAGAAGACAAGCTGGTTGACACCGACATTGAGAGCGACTTTGGTGATCACATGGTACCCTCCGTAGCCCAGATGCACCACCATTGCCGCATGCGCCTTCCATGCTTCTCCTCCTCCGACATCCCTTGCTGCCATCATTTCATCCACCGATAATTCACACTTCTCTTTCTCTATCTATCTCTATATCTATATCTAAATCTGTATATATGTATACAAAAAGAAGTGATTAAAAGCAATCATAATTTTCTATTTTGGTCCTGAAACGGGTCCCCACCCCAGACTTGGAATTCTAGACGGCTCTTTCAATTTATTATGAGTCGTGCTACAGCCTCGAGGAGCGAATTTGCCTCGAATTTGTTTAATCGGTTGTTCAGTCGGTCGTCCAACAAAGAGGATGACAATCGCAGTCGACAAGGTGACAATCGTGATTCGTGGTAGACAAATGCTTCCTCTGGTCGTCGGGTGGTTGTTTGGCCGGTCAACCGATGACCATAAATTCGCGCCATTTGCGCCTGAAGCTCTCAGCATTAGTGATTTAGAGTTATTATTTCTTTGTTTAATGTGTTTTTGGTTTGGGGTGCATTTTGATCTTGGATTTTAGAGAGAAGCATAAAACTAAAAAATACATGTTAGTTATGCCCATACAATTGGAATTCACATATAATCTTAGCTTCTGTTATTAGTGTTGCTCTTATTAAATATGCTTTGATTGAGCTTATTTCCTCAAATATTTTTAAAAATTATTTTTTCTTCTGCTTTTAATTTGGATAAATCGCACTCAGGTCCTTTAAGATTAAAAAAAAAATATTTAGTCCCTCAATTTTAACATAATATGTAATTTGTATTGTTAAGTCAAATTATTAAGAACTTATTTTTTATTTTTTGCTAAGATGTGATTTTTTATTCAAAAAATACAATATATGAAATTAGAAAAAGGGAATCATAATTTGACCTAGAATCCAGATCTATGGTGTAGGTTTTATCTTTTTTGTTGTGAAGCCATTTCACAAATAAATCATGACCTTTGATTCAAAATTCTAAATAAATTCTGGTAATTTTTTATTTTTTATTTTTTATTTTTTTTTCTGGTTTGGTAGATAAGCTCAATCAATATTAACAGTATAAATCATCAGAACTACTTTAACACGTATGTAATACTTGTCGACGAAATTCATATAACTGAAATGTTAAGACTGATATGGTGTAAAATTAGGGGTGTAATTTGGATAGGCTCAATTCAAGCAATTCAAATCCAGTTCGAATTTTTTTAGGATTTGGATAAGAAATTTTCAAATTCAGTATGAGTTTAGGTAAAAATTCAGGAAACTGAATTAAATTTGGACAGATTTGGACAAAAAATCAAATAATCCGAGCAACTCGAAATCCGAATCATACCATATATAGATATATAAAAATATTACATATATATAAATTATTAGTCATTACATGATATTAAAGTAATTTAGATTATTAAATCATATTAAATATATATTATATATATAAATAATACAAAATCTTACTTTTTTTTATTCTCACTCATAAATTGTAGAGCCTATTATGGTGGCATCTTTTTTATATTATATAAATTATTTGTTTTGATATTATTAATAATTTTCTTAAAAAAATGTAAATAAAGTCAAATTTTAATAATTTAATAATGTAGCTACCAAAAAAAATTTTGAAATTCATTTACAATTCGGATAATTAAGGCAATTCAGGTTTAACTTGGGTCGGCTTAGACAAGTAACCTTGGGCTACAATTGGAGCCTGGGCACATTTCAATACAACTTAAGACTAAATTTGGACAACCTCCTATCTTAACCCAACTCGCCCGAGTTGCACCCTATGTAAAATACAGATATTTAAGGACTAAAAACACATTTAAAGCAAAGAATGCTGCGCAATCTTTAAAAAAAAATAAATAAATCTTTAATAAATCGTTCAAAAAATCTTTAAAAAATAATAAATAATAATTGTAACAGTATACTGCTGTTAAAATAAATAAAAAAACCGTAGCAGTGGCCTAGTGGAGTCATTATGGCATTGTGTCATATGGTGGGATGGTGGGTCTGATAATCATACTTACATTTGTAGTGGGTCTAGATGTGAGTTTCTCATTTTTATTTTTTAATGTAATTTTAATTATTTGATTATACTTTGAGATACAGGGATTTTAAGATTTTTGTATAATTCATAATTAAAAGTGTATTAAAAAATAGAGAAACGAATTTGGAAATTGAGAAGGGGTCCATTACACTTTAATTCCCTATACTATACTAAAGGCGTTTTTGTTAGTTTGTTTATATTTGTCTCAAATCTATATTTGATTCTGTAAAAATCATTTGTGTTTATGGTAAAATTGTTTGAGTTGAGCTTATTAGCATTCAAGTTGTTCAAAATTTAGAGAAGATTAAAGCAAAACCTAGCGAGGGATGTGGAAGCTTCTATCTAGAGATTCTCGACGCTCTCCAATGACTTTTTGATATATTTTTATCGAGTTTCAAAAATACTTTCATAATATAGATCTGGATTTTTTATATGTAAGAAGAGGGGTTTGAGAGTTTCTCTTCAATTCTGATAAAGCGTATTTTTCCCTTTATATACTTCATAGATTTTTAGATCTTTGACATCCATGATGATCCCTTTTTTTTGCTTAACCCTTTTCCTTAACCGTTGTGGATGTTCTTGAGCTCTGGTCATCGGCGTTCGCAATAACGGCAACAAAAACGATGGAGTTTGAGCAACAACGACAATAAAGACGATGGCGATGACATGTATGACTTTTAGCTTGACGCACATCTTATTTCTCCAAATCACACTTACAAGAAAATTGATGATTTTTCCAAATCGTGACTATATTTTTACCCCTTTTTATAATTTGTGCATAATTTATTTGTTTGGACTTTTTAAGTTTTTTTTTTTTCTTTGTTTCGTATTTTGCTTATTTTCTTTTAATAAAAATTGCATTATCATTTTTCTCAAAAAAAAAAGGAGAGAGAGGGGGAGGGGGACTGACCTTTCGCGAAAAAAGGCGAGAGGAGAGAGAATAGAAAAAGCAAGGATATCGCCGTAGGAGCAGAAGACTAATCGATTGACACCAACGTTGAGAGCTACTTTTGTGACCACATTGTATCCTGCTATTGAAAACTGTACTATTCCCATTGCTGCGTGTGCTTTCCATATTCCTCCTCCGCCATTGCCTCCGCTTCCACCACTCTCCGGTGCCGCCATCACACGGTGGTTTACACACCCCTTTATTTCTCTCTCACTCTAGTATGTGCAACTACTCTCTATATTTGCATAAATTAAGTTGAGCCATGATGCAAGGGATGATGAATTTGGTTGTTTAGGGTCTGTTTGGTAACGTTTACATTTTCAATTTATATTTACAAAAATTTTATAAACTAATTTTTGTTTATTTTTAGAAAAACATAAACTACAAACGCGTTTGGTAATTGACAAAATGTTTAAAAAATTTTAAAAATATAAAAAAGAGTGAGAAATAGCAAGTTGTGGCAAGTGGCGGCGGAAGACGGTGGTGGAAAGTGGTGACGGTAGGTGGTGGGTGGTGGCGGGTGGGCGGCGGCGGCGGGTGGTGGGTGGTGGTGGCAGGTGGGTGGCGGATGGCGGGTGGTGGTGGTGAGTGGCAGGGTGACGGTGGCGGGTGGTGGGTGATAGCGAGTAGGTGGTGATGGTGGTGGTGGGTGGTGGCAGGTGGGTGTAGGTGGCGGTGGCGGGTGGTGATGATGGGTGGATGGGTGACCGTGGCGGGTGGTAACAAGTGGGTAGTGGTGGTGGTAGTGGTAGTGGCGGTGGGTGGTGGTGGTGGCAAGTAGGTGGCAGATGGCGGGTGGTGGTGGTGGGTGGGTAGGTGGGTAACGATGACGGTGATGGGTAGTGGGTGATAGTGAGTGGGTGGTAGTGGTGGTGTCGTGGTGTGGTGGTAGTGGGTGGTGGGTGGTGGCGGCGGGTGGGTGACAGGTGGTTGGTGGTGGTGGTGGTGGTGGTGGTAGTGGGTAGCTGGTGGTGGCGGGTGGTGGCAGGTCGGTGGTGAGTGGTGGTGGCAGGTAGGTGGCGGTGGCAGGCGGTGGATGGAAGTGGCGGGTGGTGGGTGGTGGCCGATAGATGGCAGGTGGGTAGTGGTAGTGGTGGCGAGGGGTGGGTGGTGGCTGGTGGGTAGCTGCTGGTGGGTGGTGGTGGCAGATGGGTGGTGAGTTGTGGTGGTAGGTGGTGGTGGGGGGTGGTGGCAGAAGACGGTGGTAAAAAATGGTGGCGGGTGGTGGCTAGTGTTGGGTGATAAAAAAAAAATTAAAAACTCAAAATGGAAACACATTTTTTAAGTTTATATTTGTTGGCCAAATTTATAAACTGAGACCACTGATTTATAAATTAAAAATTTACCAAACAAGTTTTTATTTGAGTTTTTAAAATTTTTGTAAATATAAACAGAAAACTGAAAACATAAGTATTACTAAACGACACCTTAATATTTTAAAATTGAAATTTATTGAGATTTTAATGAAAAATAATATTGTATTATTGGATACCGACTTCGATGTGAATGTTTAACATTTTATTATTTGGTTGCCTTTTACATCCGGCAATGAAAACAAATAATGACTTGAACCTCTTTTTTTTTCCACTGGCCAATTTTTTTTTCTTTTCCTTCTCTTCCAATCACCACCTGTTATATATATGTAAAGATGATGAGGTGGTGATTGGAGGAGTCTCAATCATAAAAAAAAAAAAAAAGAAAAAAGAAAAAAAGAAGTGAATCAAAAGCTGTGAAGGTCGGATATAGGAGAGGGAAAATGTCTTGTAGCTCAAATTTTGTGGCTTAAAAGTGGCTCAAATGGCCAAAACGACGTCGTTTTGGCCATTTTTATGTTGTTCTGTACTCAAAACGACGTCGTTTTGGCCATTTGAACTAGTTTTGAATCACAAAATTTGAGTTACGTAGCATTGTCGTATAGGAGAGATTGTGTGCATTTGCTTGGTAGGTAAAGAATATTTTATATTCAAAAATAAAAAACAAATGGAGAGTTAAAAATAATAAAGTGATGGACTAGATTATACAAGTCTTGTCAAACTAATCTACTTTTTTTGATATTGCAGATAGAAAACAAAGGGAGGAACCCTTTTTTTTGTTTGTTTGTTTCTAAGAGGGTGATTTTGTAATTTTGAGTTTTGATATGACTAATACTATTTCAAATTCTAAAATATCATTATTGCATGATATATTTGTTTAGTAAGAAAAATAAAAACAGTAGTGCTACGTAGCTCGAAACTCGTGGCTCGAGCGTGGCTCGACACCAAAACGACGTCGTTTTGGTGTCGATTTTTTTTTTTTTTTTTTTCTGTGTTTTTGTTGCAGAACGAAGAAGAAGAAGAAGAAGAAGAAGGGAGAAGAAGGGAGAAGAAGAGAAGGGAGGAGGAGGAGGAGGAGGAGGAGGAGGAAGGAAGGAAGGAAGGGGAGGGGGCCATAAAAATCGGCTGGAGGAAGAGGCGGGACTGTGACTGCGACTACGACGATCGGCGAGGCCGTGGCGGTGGTGCGACGAGGCGAGGCGACGGCGGTGGTGCTGCGCGCGACGGTCTGAAGCTGCGACGATCGGCGGCGAGGCGACGGCAGTGGTGTTGCACGCTCCTCCCTCCCTTCTCTTCCCTCCCTCTCTTCTCTTTCTTCTGTCCCTCTTTCGAGCCAATTCGAGCCCTTTGGTGTCGAGCTACGACTCATTTTCCAAATAAAAAATTTATAAGATTTATTAATTTGTACAAGTGGGCTTTGGCCTATTGGCTTGCTCTCTAACCAGCCAAACCTAATTTTCTCAAGGCTTAAGGATTGTCCATGTTTGATTTGATTATCTAAAAAATTAAAAATTAGTTTTGTGAAAGAAATTTTAAAAAAATACCTATCATTTTTATATAATTTTATCTTATGAGAGACCGAAAATAATTTTTAAAAATTTTACATTATATTTTTTATATTTATTTTTATCAAACTAATTTTCATCCTTTCAAAAAAAAAAAAAATTATGAATTTTTTTGTAGAAACGTAAACATTTTGGCCTATAGAACCAAACTCGATTAGTTTTTTCTTGAAGTGTTTAATTTTTATGCTGGACTTGAAATTTAGGTTTCTAAATTCTAGCACACCTCGCCCATATATAATTTTTAATATTATTTATATACATATATATATATATATAAATCTGAAACATAAAATTTTGGCCTTTTGAACCAAAATGGATTTTTTTTTTTTTTTTTTTTTTTTTTTTTTTTTTTTTTTGGAGTTGTTTAATTTTTAGGCCGCACTTGAAATTTAGATTTCTAAATTCTAGCCCACCTCACCCATATATAATTTCTGATATTATTTATATATATAAAATTCTGAAACAAAAATTTTGGAAGCAAGATTAGTTTTTTTTTTTTTTTTTTTTTTTGGAGTTGTTTAATTTTTAGGCTGCACCTAGAATTTTGGTTTCTAAATTCTAGCCCACCGTGCCCATATATAATTTTTAATATTATTTATATATATATACACTCTTTCACTTATTCTTGTTTTTCATTTTAAAAAGGGTTGTATATAAAATTCAGTGCAATAAAAAAAATACAATTAATTTAATCT
The DNA here is from genome assembly GCA_022316695.1 of Camellia oleifera. Lineage (NCBI taxonomy): Eukaryota > Viridiplantae > Streptophyta > Magnoliopsida > Ericales > Theaceae > Camellia > Camellia oleifera. The sequence continues at coordinate 110,419,538 of CM039318.1, forward strand.
TAACATGTGCCTTAATGACACACACTTATAACAAGACCTTTTATCATTTCATAGTTGTTTGATGTAAAATTTCATGTATATACTATGTTGTATGTATCTTTATATTATTATGAACGTAAAAAGCATTGAATTTTTTTTAAAATTTCCAACAATTTTTTTATGCGTTAACTGATTTTTTAAATCAAAATTTTCTTAAACTAGTTCTCTAAATTATTCAAGACTGTGTTTGGTTAATAAATTTAGAGAGAGATTTGAAAAAGGAAAAGAAAAGAAAAAAATACATATGAAATGTAGGTGAAACATAGTCATATTAGATTCACATTTTACCTTTTTTTTTTAAAAAAAAATTTCTTTTCAAATCACTTTTTAAATTCATGAACCATTCATAGCTGCCTAAGGCTATATTTGGTTCATAAATTTGAAAAAAAAATTGAAAGAGAAAGAGAAAGAGAAAAATAAAAATAAATATGAACGAAATATAACTTTGAGCAATGCTGAGGACCCCAGTACGGGACGACCCCCAGCACCCCCCAGTGACAGGTGCCAAACTGTCACTGGCTAAGACCAAAAACAAAAAAAAAAAAAAAAAAAAAAAACTGTTTTTTCAGCCAATGGGAGAGGACCCCCAGTACCCCCACTGGGGGTCTCAAGCTTTTTTGATATAACTTTATATCGACCAGGTGTAATTTTGTAAAGTTCACAAAATTGGGAATTACATTTTCGTTTAGAAATGAGTTTGGTATAATAATATAAGCCCAATGTTGAGGTTAGGCTTTGTAGATATGAAGTCCCCGAAAAATTGCAAAGCCCAGCATGAGCTTTATTATAAGATGCGGCTAAAACAATGGGGCATCGTTTGGGACGAAGGATTGGGTTAGATTTGGAGTAATTTTAGTCACAAAAAGATAAAATAAATTTTTTAATTTAATAAGACAAAACAATACATTCAACTTATAATCATTACATTATTTCTTTCACAAAAAGTCAAAAAAACGAAAAAAAATTATTCCCAAACGAGACAACTAGACTTTTTAGCCCAATACCAAAATAGTAAAGTTAAAAAGTTAAAAAAGTTAACCTATTTCCCAAACGAACCGTAGGGCTATTTGTTTGAATTGGATATATGATGTAACTCACTGTTTTAGTTTAGAAGTTAAAAAATTACTTAAAAGAAATTAAAAAATCAATAATCTATGTGGATGTTTAAGAAGTGGGTTTTTATGTAAATTTTTTTAGTTGTAAGATATTATTTGAGAAATTTTTTTTTGTGTTTGGGAAGATAATTAATTTTTTTTTGTGGTTGAATGTGATATTTGTGAGAGAAAAAGTGAAATGATTATAGGGTTTGATGTGATATTTTGTTTAAATTTATTTATTTTTGGTTTTTTAACCAATTTGTCTTTTAGTGAAAAAAAAAAAAAAAAAAAAAGCCCCAAAAACCAAGTTCCCAAACAGCACCTATATCAAAAAAATTAAACATTTTCTTTTTATCTACTTTTTGTATTTTTTTTTATATAAAAAATCAAAAAGTTATTTCAAATATACTAATTTCTCTACCTTATATTTTAATTAAAAAATTATTAAAATAATTTATTCCATGCGAAGCTTAAGAGATTGAGGTGTTGCTTGTCATAACTTTAAAAAGTTAAAAGTCAAAAAATTATTATTCTATTTAAGTCACATTATTTTATTTAAGTCATATCACATCTCTATCACATCACTTTAAATTCAATTCATACTCAAATTATATTTTATAAAAAATTAAAAAATACACTTAGATCCTTCCAAACAACGAAAGATGAAACGGTAATGCTACGTCGCTCGAAAAAAGTCCCCCCGAATCCCAGAAACGACGTCGTTTCTGCATTTTTTTTTTTCCTGGTTCAATCAAAAACGATGGAGAAGAAGAAGGAAGAAGGAGAAGAGAAGTAAGGAGGAGGCGGAGGATGAGGAAGGATTGGAGGGGGCCATAACCACGGGGAGGAGGAGGCGGAGGCGAGGCAGAGGCGGGGGTTGTCGGAGACGACGATCGGGCAGAGGCGGGGGCTGTCGGAGACGACGATCGGGCAGAGGCGAGGGCTACCGGACACGACGATCGGGCAGAGGACGACGATCGAGCTCCTCCTCTTCCCTTTCTTCTCTTCTCTTCTCTTCTCTCTCTCTCTCTCTCTCTCTTCTGAAATTAGAGAGATTCGGGAGAGGAAATTAAGGAGACAAATCATTATTCAAAGATGAAAATTCAACACTATTTCCAACGCCACAGAGTCCAGATCCTATCGTTTTGGTCTGGGTTAGTGGAAGAATATTCAACATCACAAAAATTCAAATCCCATGTCTTCGGTCTAATCCTGCACACATTTTACCTACTATTCTCTTTTTATTTTTAAACAAGTAAAAAACAACTCATATCTATCAATGGATAATAATCAAACTAACTGGGATTCAATTTTGTTAGGCTTACACACAAAGTCCCGTTTGTTTGGAGTTATAGGAAGGAAATTAGATTTGATAATGAAAAGGGGATTGAGAATGGAGTGTTTATTTTCAGAGATGGGAGGGGATTAGTAATCCCTTAGTATTAGTAAGGAGGAGGAAGGGGAATTGGTAAGGAATAGGTAGAGATGGTATTAGAAAAATAGTGAGGGGATTAAAAAAAAATTATTTTTTTATTTTTTATATATTGGAATTTTTTTTAAAATATTAATATTTAATTTTTTATATTTTTTTTATTTGTTTTATTATTTTATATAAAAATAATTTAACAATTCTTCACTATTAATCCTCTCACTAACAATTCTCTCACTATGAATTCCCTCCATTCTATCTATGAAAACAAACGAAGCCCAACCTCTGACCAAAAAAACATAGAGCTTTTAATTAATTAGCCACTTCACAAGTAGGGAAGTCTTCTTGCTCCTCATTAAAACAACTCCGATTCGTAGCTCGAATTCGGAGAAGAAGAAGAAGAGAAGAGGAAGGAGGAGGAAGAAGGAGAACTGGAGGGGAATGGGCCATCAAAATCGGGCTGAAGGAGGCGGGGCCAGAGGCGGGGTTGTGCAAGGCTGCGACAAGCTGCGGCGGGGCTGCGACGATCGGAACGGCTGCTGCGATCGGCAACGGCGGAGGCACAGGAGGGGCCCTTCTCTCCTCTCTTCTCTCTTTCTTCCTCTCTCCCCCTCTTCCCCTATGTTCTTCTCCTATGTTCAACGAAGAAGAAGAAGAAAAGAAAGAAAGAAAAGAAAGAGAAAGAAAAGGAAGAGAGAAAAAAAAAAAAAAAACAAAAGTTATTTTGCGATTCAAGTCAAAATCGGGCCACTTTTTTTTGAGGTACCAGTCATTTTTCCCATAAAATAGAGAGTCAGAAGAACACCTTATATATATATATATATATGCAGATAAGATATTGCTGAGAGATGATTGGTCCTTTAAACTGAGATTGTTTTGTTTGTGTATGAAAGACCACCTAATCACATTCACATATATATATATATATATATATTTTAATCCCAAAAAACTGCTTAATTTAAAGGAGTCTGGTCTGTTCTGTTTAACTGTTGTTATATTCTTAACAAATATTAATTACGAAGTGAGATTTTGGTTTTGATTTATTTCCAACTATTTGATCACATATCGAGAAATTAACATGTTTTAGGGGAAAATTAGCAGAAGAAAACGAATCGAAAAGCATGAGAGAGAGAGAGAGAGAGGGAGAGGGAGAGGGGCTGACCTTTCGCAAAAAAAGGCAAGAGGAGAGAGAATAGAGAGGGCAAGGATGCCACGGAAGACGCAGAAGACGAATTGATTGACGCCAACGTTGAGAGCTACTTTGGTAATGACATGGTATCCTCCATAGGAGACCTGTACCATTGCCATTGCTATGTGTGCTTTCCATTTTTCTCCTCCTCCATTAATCTCCGTCGCCGCCATCACGCTGCTCCTATCCACCTCTCTCTCTCTCTCTCTCTCTCTCTATGTTTGTAAAGTCTAAAACTGAGTGATGATGCAAGGGATGATGAATTGATTTGGTTATGATAAGTGAGGCTGCTCTTATCCAGAAGTTGTTGGTTGGTGTTACACACTATTCTAATTCGTGGAGAGAGTTGGATTTATGATTTTTTTTTTTTGTTGGATAATTAAAGAATATGAGGGTATATGAAAATTTGTAATTCGTCTGAGTTATGACTATGTAATGCCCTAAAATAAATTAATAATTTTTTGCTTTTATCATTCATTCTAGAAAAAATTGCATATAAATGAATTAGGATTATTTTGAAAAAATAGTTATAATTAATTTTTTGGTTAAAAGTTTATTATAAACTGATTATAATCAATTTTTTGTGAAAGAGGGTTATAATCTGAAAAGTGAATTATAACCCACTTCTTAAAAGACCATTTAGCGACAAAAAAATTATGGTGTAAATGCATTCATATAGTCGGTACAATTCTTTTTGTGTCACAATTGTATCAAAAAAATATTTTTATTTGTAGTATAACTATTTTGTGACTATCTTATCCATTTGTAATTTTCTCTTCACTTTAATAGTTTTTTTGGTTTTTTTTGGGCATTTAGGGGTTATTTGGGATGTTTTAAATAAGTGTACTTTTTTATTTTTTGGACTAAAAAGTTAAGAAAAAAATATGGTTGTTTGGGTTAATTTTTTGATTTTTTTTGAAAAAATGTGTATTAAAAAATTGTATAAATTAGTGTGTATGGAAAAATTATGATTGGGAGTTGTGCAACAGTACTTTTTGATTTTTGGTGAATAGTGATAATTTTTTAACTTTTTGAATAACTTTTTGACTTTTTTTCAACTTGTCAAACTTGGCCTTAATGTCATATTCAATCTTTCATCAAAATGTTTCATCTTTAAATTTGATAAAAAAAAATTGGTGAAAACGGTACTTCAACCGTTTCATTACATTGACGTCAAATGAAATTTTATCAAATCAAGAGAGCTTTTATTTATTTTTTTTCAAATTTTGCAAGTGTCGATTAGTGGATGATCAGCTAAACTATCGGCTAGACAACCTGTGTGTCAACCGAGTTTTGGAATGAATTAGAAATTTTGTAAAAAAATTTAATAAAAAATTACTCTGGGCCATGATGACTGACAGAATTGATGAAAACTTACTCTTTATCGTTAGAGTGCATCATATCAGATCAAACTTTTTATCAAATTTGATGAAGCAATGAAGACGCTCTAACAAGTCACTATTAAATTTACGGGGTTTGAAGTCTAATGGATTGTTTGGAAAATGCTAGATTATTATACTTTTTGTTTTCTTACGAAAAAACATTAAATATGAATTGTGTTTGAAATGATATGATAAAGATATGATATGATTCAAATAAAATGATTATAATTCAAATAGAATAATATACTAAAATAACATGTTCTATTTTAACGCATGCTAAACAAAGCTTAAATAGTCATAAAAAAAGGCACCAGAGTGCCAATGTGAGATTTTAAATTCAAAATTTTTGACATACTAATGCTAAATTTCTATTAACTTATTTTTTTTTGTGGGCGGAATAAGTTTATCTCAATCTCTACTTATAAATTAAGGAGAAATGGAGAGAAGTTATCAAAAAATATATATATATACATATAATATTTGGCTCATTTGAATGAAATAGTTCATATTTTAACATGTAGTTCAAAAGCTATTCATTACTATTTCGTCACTTGATAAAAAAAAAAAGTGCTATGTTGTCACACATCGTTTTCGCGAGATGGGTCCCAAACTTTGCAAATGACGACAAATCTTACAATTTTAGTCGCATTAACTACTTATTATTAATTGACAAATGACAACCAAACAAACATATGTCCCAATCTAAATAAATAAATAAGCTTATGACATCATTTTTAATTTTTGTATAATTAAATTTTAAATATTTTAAAATTATTTGAAGAAAAAAAAATACTCTAAATGATCCCTGGTGTAGAGTGGATGGTAGCTTTGAGATTTGTAAGTTTATTATTAATCCCATCTTGACAATTTAAATTATTTATTTTATTAAACTTTGTATATTAATTATTTATAAAATAATTAAATAAATTTAATATTTTTAACTATATAATTTCAATATATTTATTTTTTTAAAACAAACAAAAAAAACACAAATTTTAAAATAAATTATATAATTATAAATATTATATTAATTAATTTTTTTCTCCATAAAACACACAAAAATCTATGAATGGGTAGTTTTGAACGAATGAGGATCCTCTTCTTGCAGTTTTCATACTTGCGTCCGTTCTTGCAGGTCTTCGGGTCTACTTTTAGGCCCAATTTTGATAATCCGAACTGTTCATATTTTATGATTTATTCAGTATAACATACCTGTAAAAAATCAAGTTGATCGGATATCAGAAAGTATGTGTTCAAAAAATTGAACTAAAAATTATTTTTTAAATAATTTAATAAACAATTTTCCGATCATATGCTTTCTGATATCCGATCAACTTAATTTTTTACAGGTATGATATATTGAATAAATCATAAAATATGAACGGTTCGGATTATTAAAATTGAGCCTAAAAGTAGACCCGAAAACCTGTAAAGACGAACGCAAGTACAAGATTACAAGGAGAGAACCTTGGCTCAGTTTGAACCGCACACACAAACAGCACCTCTAGTATAGAGGGTCCCGCCCTTAATTAATATCTTCTTCCTATGCATGTAGCAGTATTCTTACTAAAATAATACCAGACGAAAAAAATAATAAATAGACCAGGTCATATTATACGATAATATCAGGGAAAAAGCCTCCGACCCCGTGGGGGTGCTGGAGGTGGTGCGTATAGGGAAAAAAAAAAGTTTTTTTTTTCGTGTGTATATTTTCAACGAATGAGAGTGCGGCATGTCACTGGAGGTCGGACGCGTTTTTGAAATTTAATGATAAAAGCCAACGCATCTTAAAGTCAGTGAATAACTTTAAAAAAATTCAAAAATAAAAAGTAGAGTATAAGCTTCATGTGAGAACATACTATTTTAGTAATTTTTTAATTTTTTATAAAAAATATACAAAAAAATAAAGAGATAATGTGATAATTTTTAATAATTTTTTAACTTTTTAACTAAAATAATCACTCCCCAAACAAGGATCTATTAAAATAATTTCTACAATTTTAAGTACTAATTCCAATCTTAAATATTAAAGCCAAGTTTGGCATATCTGAAAAAAGACAAAAAACTAATATCCTATTTAAGTCGCATCATCTTATTTAAATCACATCACCTCTCTACTACATCACTTCAAACCCAATCCATATTTCATAAAAAATCAAAAAATATACTTATTTAGAACATTCCAAACAACTCTTAAATATTAAAAATTAAAAATGGGTAAGGATTGCCGGCTTGGAGTTGGGGCCTAGCATAATACTTAAGGTCTCGTTTAACAATTCTGCAATTTTGTATAAAATTGAGAACAATAAAAATCGACAATTTTTAAAAATCTTTTAACGTGTGTCCATAATAGTGATGATCAAGATATTTCGTTGAACTATTATTTTTTTTTTTTTTGAGGAATATAAAACTTCATTCATTGAACTGATTATACTTGAATTGCAGCAGATTATCCAACAATCCCAAAAGAATAATAGCAACAGAAACTCAGTTCCAAGAACTATGAACCAAAAAAAATTTTAAAAAAAAATACAGACTTTGTTACAATAATCCCCTGAAAATAACAGGAAACCATTGTTTCAAATTCCTAAGATGGTCCTTATCTGATCAGGGGTATGCCGAGCCAAGGACTTGGGATCTGGTACCGATTCTTTGGATCCATGATTGCCTTGTAAATAAGCTCGTATGCTTCAGCCAGTGATCTAGCCACTTGAATACAAGTTTCAGATCGGTAACTTTGGTACCTGCATCTGCTCAAACTCTGGCAGAGAACTTTCGCTTCCTAAAATAAGTCCAAAGAAACGCCTTCAAACACTCTGAAAGAGCGGTTTGGAGACGTGTCCTCCATCTCAGCTAATAGGATTTCCTCGCTGTATTCAATGAATTTTTGGAAGTGAGACCTCTTGTTTGACAGCCACAGCTTCTTAGAATGTACCGACCTCTTTTTCCACAAGACTGTTCATGTGATTATCGTATCATTGTTCCGAGCTTTTTCACATATTCAGATGCAAACCTCGTGTCCTAGATAATGTTGCTGGATGGCGCCAAAGCAGTTGATGAGGAAAATCTTGGAGTGTTTTCACTAGTCTGCACGAACCCACAATATCGTCAGGTTACAAGACATCCGAGCAATAACAAAAAATACATGAGCAAAGTGCAAACTGTAGCAATATAAGCACCATTGTCTAGGGACATAATGAAGATGCACAAAGAGGAAGGGATCAAAGATTGATGGTCTAGATCAGTAATGGGTGCCTGTTTGGATGCGCTTAAAAGCTGCTTATTTCAGCTTTCAAGCTTAATTTAAGCTATTTTGATGTGTTTTGGGTTAGCTTATTGCGTATAGGCTTATAACTTTTGGAAGTCAGAAA